>JASPKZ010003442.1:512500-682229 GCA_030220185.1 Diploptera punctata
GACAATCAATAAGTACTACAAGAATAGACTAATAGCTCTATAAATAGATTATTTACCCAGAAGTGCCAGAATGTCAAAATTAGAACGTCACAAATAAGGAAATTAGAAATATAATGGAAGCAGAAGAAAGTATAATTGAAAGAATTGAGGAGAAAGAATTAAAATGGTTAGGACATGTTTCAAGAATGGAAGATGAGCGGTGGCCAAAGCAACTATATCAATGGCATCCGACCACAAGGAGGAAGAGAGGGAGACCGAAGTCAACATGGAAGGAAAACATGAAGACATTAATGCAAGCAAGAGGGCTAAGCATTGAAGATGCCCAAGATCGTAGGCTTTGGAGGTTGGCACGGGAAGACGGCAGCAGCTATAAAAACCCGAAGATAGATAGATAGATAGAACTATACTTTTATTAAATAAGATTGTTTGGCGACTCCGTGGCGCAGGTGGTTAGACACTCTCCCTCCACCACTGAGTTCCTGGTTCACGTCTCGGTTACTCCATGTGGAGTTCTTGGTGGAATAATGGCAGACACGGCACGTTTTTCTCGAGATTTTTCCCGTTTTCCCTGTCAAAAACTCCATTCCATCACTTGTCCATAATGATATCATACATTTCGTTTCACTTAATTTCATCTGTACCTGAGTTAGTTGTGACAGACATGCCCAGTCGGAATCCTTGTACATCAAAAACCTTCAGTGAAATTTGTCTTCATCTCATTACGCCGGACGCGAGTGGAATAATTATTGAACTAGTATCCCATTTTAAATATTTAGGATGAGATATCAGCTATGGATACGATAAATATATTGAACATAAAACTTATCAGTCTCAAACTATTTGTGGCACAATAAATAGAACACTGAATAATAAAGCCCATAAACAAACAAAATTAAAATTTTATAAAACAATGGCGGTCCCTGTTCTTTTGCATGGCAGCGAATCTTGGATTTTCACTACCAAACAAGAAAGTAAAATCCAAGCTGCCAAGATGAAATGTTTAAGAAGAGTAAAAGGATGCACTAGGATGGACCAGATAAGAAATGAGGATATCCGTGAAGAACTGCAGATCTACCCCATAAAAGAAAATATATTTGACAACAAGAAATAGTGGAAAGAGCATGTAGAAATATTGGAAGAAAGTAGATTTACCAAATAAAATCTTACATTATTTTCTGAGAGGAAGAAGAAGAGATGTCGGACGTCCTCGTAAGAGATGATCTTAGATCTATTAGTAAAGACGGAACAGGCAATTCATTCCTAAACCAGGAAGTAAATAAGAAGAAGAAGAAGAAGAAGAAGAAGCGAGTGAAAGATCTACTAATATTAATATTGATTAATATATTAAGTTAATACGTGACAGGTGAATACATTATTTTTATTTATTATTCCTTGTATTTTGTAATGTTTATTAAACACGGTTTATTTAAATTTATTTTGCTTTGATTAATTTGTATTATTAGTATTAAATTGAATTTCATTTTAACTACCACTGTTATTGTCAGTTGTTATTAGATAACATTACTAACATTGTAATTTTTTATTATGTGTTTATCTTGGTGGATGGAAGAGAAGGTCACATGACCTTAACACCATCAGCTGTTATTAAATACGTTAAACACTATATACAAATTCTTGAAAATGTTTACCGCCGAAATCTGGCCTCAACAGCATATTGGACCCGAAATAGGTAAGGACGACTAACAAACTTGTAATTGTTTTTTTGTCGGTTGCTACATTGTTTCGGGAAGTCTTAAAATTAATTATGTCATTTTGATTCAATATAATTTATTCCATATAATATGAACCCTACCCAAAACATGCAGTGGTTGAATTGAAGACTATTCCAAAGATGAATCCAATATAGAGAAATATGCGGAGTTATTTATCTGGCATTCCCGGAGTTCAATTTGGACTGTACAATATCTCATTTCTTTTCTAGACAGCTCTTGAATTTAAGAAGTCTTATGATGGGGGTGATAATGGGGAATGCAGAAGTGATGGATTGATGATGGGGGAGAATGCCCCTATCTTTCTCACTGCGGAATCCACCCTAAACGCACTAAGATTGCCAATTTTGTGAAGTGGAATTGCACTGAATTACCCTAAGCTCCCCTTATTAAATCACAATCTTAGCTTAAATAATATATTGATTCATGTGTGAAAAAGAGGTAGAAGGGATAAAAAATTGAAAAATACCTCTTCCATCAAATTAAAGATTCTCCAGTTTCAGATACGATCACCCAACGATTTATGATATACCTCTAAGTTGTGATCCCATTCGCGCAGAAAATGCTTTTCCTCTCAGATTTTCGTATTTGGAAATAAACAAAGAGTGCTGCGAAAGAACCGGGTAAGACACTTTTTTTTTGTCCAAATGGAGTTTGAGGTGTCAACAGATTCTCCGTGCAAAAGAACTATAATTTGAAGTATAAAACATAAAAATATATATTATTTATCCATGGATTTATTTACCTCTAAAGGTTGGCATGCAGATACGGAAATATGAATGTTGTACAGCTAAAAGTACGTTTCATAGGTTTCAAGAAAAGCGACTTGTCTGTTATTTCTCTGTACCCTTCAATCGATAATATACTGTTTGCTTCAAACTATCATATCATAACCTATTCAAATTATGATAGAGTGTTTTGTAATATATTATTATTGTAATATAAATTATACTTTGTTGCAAAAATAAAGAAAGTAAAAAAAAAGTTGGACATAAAGTATGCGATTATTGTAAAAAAGCTCGATAAAAATATTAATATATCCTACAGAACTGAAAACAAATTAAACAATTTAATAAACAACAACATTGAAGAAATAGATGAATTCAACAATAAAGGCATCTACAAATTAACATGTACAGACTGCAATAAATTCTACATTGGGAAAACTAACAGAAGCTTCAACATTAGATTCAAGGAATATTTCAGAGATTTCATTTATAATGGAGGAAAATCAAGTTACGCAAAACATGTAATTCAGGCTGGACACCATATGCATAACATCGATAACACCCTCACATAGTACATAGAGAAAACATTCCAACGAGAATAAATATACTGGAGGAAATCGCAATCCTAAGTGAAATCAACAACAACCTGATTCTCAATGAATACACACCTAGTCCACACAATCCTCTGTACAAAATTCTCACAACCAAGTCAGTGCTTCAACAAGGGTCAACAAGAACGGACCTAATGCATTCTTCTGATGATGGAACTAGTCCCGAAAGGCCTACATAGTTTTAAAAGAACTTAAGTTGAGGAGACGGACCTACAAGGTAACTATTTTATAGTTTTTAACCGTACATTATATTACTGTTAACTAATACCTCAACGGAAACTTACCATGAATTTTACTAGTATCGATTGTGTTTCATATTACAAACTAAATCTGTATATTTATGTTCGTCTATTTTTTTGTGTCCACATTTAAATATGAAATTTATTGTATATTGGCTGCGTCCAGCCTCACAAAAGACCTCACTGTAGGGCAGTAAACAATTCCACGTAACTAATAGTGTTTTAACTTTAAAAAGACAAACAAATGCAAGTAGGAAAAAAATCGACCACGGACGGAATCCTAGACCTCGTGTGTACACCCTTAGACAAAAAGAAAAATTCATATCTTAAACGCACATTTCTTCTAAGTCCTACTCGGCACACCGCTGGGTTCAAACTAGGAAACTAGTCATAATTATACAGTCCCTGAGCTACTGTGTTATGTGGCATGAACTGAAAACACTCCTACGTGTCCTGTTAGGTCAGCGGTAAAGCATGCAGTCACTGTTTCTGTTAATTAAGGTCGCAGATTCACGTCTTCAATTATGCAGTTTTTTTTCTCGTGATATTTGTATTAAAGTGTTTTATGAATTAAATGCATTTTATATTGACATTTTAATTAAATCAATGTTAATGTCGTTATTGTAACAATTATATTTACCACATTCAGGGTTTGTTCTAGGTAATTTAAATGTATTGTATTCAATAGACTGTGATGCGCAGACGTCTGCGCAAAAGCAACAACCTCTAACAAGTTTGTTTATAATGAGTAATGACTAATTTAACTCATGCCCCTAATGGGAGTCAATGACCAATCACGTTACAATGATTTTTTATTTACAACCAATCACAGTCGTTTTTCGCCTAGAATTTACCAACTAAAGTTTATCATAATGAAGAAAGAACCTCCTTTTTTAACATTCTAAATAGGTCATAGCATGCAGTGACTGATCCACTAAGAAATACGGCTACTAGATTGTATATATAGTGCATGAATGTCAACACATACCGCATGCGGGAGTTAATATAAAAACAATTGTAGCAATTGATTATACCACCAAAAAAAAAAAAACACTCTTTGCACTTTCTTAAATGTATTTTTCCCAGAAAAATATAATTGTCATATTTACGTCATAGGACATCAGAAATGAATTAATATAGAGTTTGATGTGTTTCATTTTTTCTCCTCTAGAGTGCATTCTTACAATATTGCGTTCCTTTGACAATAAATAATATGATCTGGTTGCAGTGATGAACAAAAGAAGCAAATGAAGCGTACCAATCGTTTCTCATTTGTTTTCAAACATCGCCGTTTACATTAAATATATAAATATTTTAAAATAACTGTATTTACATAATGATTTGTGAGTAAACAGCTTAATTTTATTCGTTAAATAGTCCTAACAAATACCACTCTTGATTTCCAAATTCTCTAGATAAATTGGAAATCACTCGTGGCATTACTTATGAATAATATTGAGTTTTGCCATGGCTCAGTGCACAGACAAGGACATAGGCACAAGGCAATCTCAATGCCCCGCAGATTGAGAGCGGTAATAGATGCTGAGGATTCATACATCCGATATTGATTTTGTTAAAGTTTTCATTTTAGAAGATATTATTTTCTTTCCTCTTTTATTTATTAGAAGAAGGTTTTAAATTATGTTTTTGTGTGTGCATTAAAGCCATAAAACTCAAATATAAAATAAAATATGCAACTATATTACAGGCGAAATATTATTCTAACATTCAGTTTAAATAAAGTAGAACGGGAATCGAACCCGTGAGGTTACGAACGCAGATGACGTCTGTTAAACCTCCCGACCACGGAAACACACTAAACCAAGCTCTCTGTTTCATATTGCTTGAGTGTGCACTGCATTAACTAGCAAGCAACCCAGTACAATTATTGAAAACATATTGGCGTGAATACGGCTTCTGCGAGAGCTCACGAAGTTCCCCGATCGGTTGATAAAATCTGAGGAAGACTCTTTTTTTGTTTTTTTGTTTTTTTTAAGGTTGTACGTAGAAAATAATGTAGCACTGAGCTAAATGTTACGCTTTCGTAGCTTCATTAAATGAGAGTATTTCACTGAAAAACAATTTAACATTTTGGTGTCGTATACAGTACAGGCCTAATACAACTTTTACTTTTGAGAACCGCGCGCTAAAACTTGTGTATTTTAACGACCAAGACTCTGGTTTTCCTTTTTTTGAGCGGCAGTGTACTTTGCGTAAATTTTGAAATCTGCTTTTGTTTACATGTATGGAGAGTTCAGAGTCACCTACGCTGTATGGTTGATGGCAACATCGTGTCCATGGAAGCAGATGTTTTGTCACTTACAATACAAAAAATAAGTAAATAAAATAAAATACGTAACCAATTGATAAGTAAAAATAAAAGAACATTCACATACACTTTAACTCTAATTAGATTCCAGCAGATATCAGCCAACATTACATGAATCCAGTAACCTTCATATCGCTTTTCTATCGTCTGTATTTTTGGGATCGCACTTCATGTTCATATGATACATTTCCGCTATTGTCTAGAAAGTAGTTGTTATTTCCTTTTCCAACTTCAAAGAGAAATAATTACTTCTTGGTAAGTCTCCAAGAAGAGTAAGAAGTGAACTTCAAGCGATTCCCAAATCATGATTAAAATAATTCAAAATACATTTTTTCTGACATTGTTAAAATTTGGATATCTCCTTAGTTTTTACTTCGATATCAACAAACACATTCTCTTTTACATTAAGAGCAGGAAGTGACGACTTCTTAAAATGTGTATATTAAGACTGGTATTCAAGGACCAAACATTCATTGAAGAGAGACTTTCAGCCCGTCTCTTCATGGTTAATAATGTGGGTCATGCAGACCTACTCACTCTATTCAACATAATGTGCTAACAAGATATTTATTTTTAAAAAAATCCGGGAACACTTGAAAGATGACAGCCTCAGCATACGGAGGACGGAGATGACTTGGCCTAGAGAGCTTGGTTCTTGAATACAGGCCTAAATCTTTAAAGCAGGATTTTTTTAATATTGCCTAAATAATAAATGTTAAAGTTAATAAATAATTCTGTATTTTAAAATTATTTTTATACTTAAGTATAACTCTATATAAAAATCTAAATATTTCTTTGTTGGTTATTGTCAAATAAAAATAATATCTTAATAATAAAATTATTTTACTAGATAAAGACTTTTTAATAATGCTTTAAGATATTGTTTTAATTAATTGTTGCCAGAATTCCAAATGTTTGTATTAAACTTTAAAAATAAAAACTGAATAACTTTATACTGTCAGATATGAAAGTAAACTAAATTGTGATTTGAATTAAAAACACTTATCTTTCTTATATGACCAATCGGATTTAACCTTATATTAATATAATTATTACTAATATAAATTAAGGGCAATATCATGTGACGTAATAATGAATTTCATATTTTAACATGTTACGTTTATTCATTCTTCATCAACGTCTTGTTTTGAATGGAAACAAGAATAGCTCTTAAGATAAAATTTAATAATTTCTTCGATTCTATGATTGAGAAAAGTAAATGTTTATACTTAGAATAAAGATAATCAACGTTGTGAATAAGAAGAATTGATTTTAAATATTTGGTGAAGAATATTATTACTAGAATTAACTTGATCTTCTTGGAACTCAAGACTTGGAATAAATCTGAATTATTCCTTAAACAAACAATTTATTTTTATGAAGGGTCTCCTGTATACCAACTTCCGACCCCTGAGAAGAGAATCCAGTTCTACACAATTTACCTAAATGAATCCCGATCTTAACCTAATTCCAACCAAAAATCCCTTGTGGGACAAAAATCCTCCATCAATCTCTCCACTTTACAGCGTAAAACCATGAAAAATCAGCGCATCATAACTTTAGACAATTAAATTTTATATAAACTTCCCTTCATATATTTTTTGCTTCAAATTCGAATTCAGAATAACACCATTATTTAAGCACATATATTCTCACGAAAGAAAAATATCCGTTGTATCTCAACAGTCTGACAAAAATATATATAACAACTCATTCGAAAAATATTCCTAAAATTCCAAATGATTATATTTTATTTCTTTCAATACAAATTAATATATCTTCTTCTTCTTCACTTCACGGGCTAGGCAAAATGCCTGTTCCGCCTCATAGTTATTCTGTACATCTTTTCACTGGCCTTCCTATATTCCTTGAACCTCTTGGCTTGTAGTTTTGGTAATCTTTTTACATTCATTCTTTCTACATGTCTAAACCATTTTTCTCTATATCCCTTTATTTTATCATTTAATGGATATATATTTAACTCTGTTCTTATATCTTCATTCTATAACCGATCCATTCTTGTGCAGCCTTTTGTTATATGAAAAATTTAATCTCTCCCTCTACTATGCGAAAAGAAAAATCGTCTAGTTATTAGTTCAGTGACGAGAAGATCACTCATCGAACATAAAAAACTAAACAAAAATAATTGTTCTAATTCGATTATTTGCTTCAATTTTCATAAATGTTTACAATAAAAAATCGGGTAGATAATTTGTAATAACCCTGTATACTTATGCGATATTACAAGAACTAATTGACACGAGAATCCCGAAAGTATAGTATTGTAAAACTTCTTGATTTCATCGTGATATTTGGCAAGACCAAGTTCTTTTTTCTAAATTAATGTGGACAAAGATACCCTTTATGGAGTAGTTCTGCGTCCAAAGCATTAACTCTGGTGATATAATGTAAAGCTTGCACTCAATAAATGTGTCAACTCCCATTTTCTCGGCAAAAAGTATTGCTTTACCGCAGTATGGGTCTTTACTAGCAAGTAAGTTTATTTTCGTGGAAATACCAAAATTAACACAGTGTCACAGATGACTCACTAGGAATAATCTGAATGTAATGGTCTTAGTGCCCAATTCCATTATCCTCATCCCACATTTTTATCTAGTAGAGATTTATTGAGTAAAATGTTATATAACGTTGAGAGTATAGCCAGGCCATATACTTAATTGGTTTAACGTCCATTGATGTGTGTGGTCATTAATATCAAGACAATTTTATGGTTGTGGTAAAAACGTATTCTCAGACAGGATAACAATAAACAAGATAATGGAAGTTGGTTTATTAAGAATGTGCGAACAATGAAAGGAAATGGTTGACAGTTAATAACAGAACAAGTGACATACGATCAATTTCCATCACAGAAGTAAATCGTTTTTCCAAAGGTAATACACACTTAACTGACAACGTCAATTATTTTGTGAAAAGGTCTGCTTAGCTTCTAAGTTTCACTTTCACATCCTGAGAATCTTTGTCGCTATAAATGAGCATTTTGATTTCAGTTGCTTCTTATTATGATTGTGTTATTGTTAACTATATAAACTATATATGTTGTACTTTTAGCAGAATCTGAAAATGAGCTCCAAATGTTAGCATATAAATTTAAATTAATAGCCAATAGATATAATTGTAAAATATAAATAAATAAGTCAAAAGTAATGGCATTTATTGGTAAATATGGAATTAGATAAAAAATGGTACTGGATAACAAAATAATAAAACAAGTATCACATTTCCAATATTTAGGATGTGATATAACTTATGGAGAAAATAAAGATATAGAAAATAAAGTAAATAAATTTCAGGCTATTTGTGGAACCATAAAAAGAACCTTAGGTCGGAAAACAAGGAAAGATATGAAACTTAAATTATTTAAAACAATGGCTGTTCCTTTGTTGTTGTATGGAAGTGAAAATTGGATAATGAAATCAAGGGATAAAAGCAGGATACAGACTGCGGAAATGCGGTTTTTACGTAATGTGAAAGGATGCACAAGAGCGGATAGAATAAGGAATGAAACTATACGAGAAGAATTAAATATATATAAAATTGAAGATAAAATCAGCGAAAATAATAAGAAATGGACAGAACACTTAATGAGAATGAACAACGAAAGAATACCAAAAAGAACCTTCGTGTATAATCGCAGAGGAACAAGAGATGTTGGCCGACCACGCAGAAGATGGGCTCCACTTTTAACTTCGCCGGAACAGGCTGCATAGCCTAAACCTTGTAGTAGAAGAAGAAGAAGATAAGCTAAGTTAAATTTCTATGGAAAGACACTGTTTAGTCTTGTAACACTCTTATGTAGTATTTATTGTAAGTCGCGAATAAGACCTAATGGTCAAAAATGCATTTAAAAAATATGTTTTACGCCAAGCGCGAAGGCCTAGAAGGCCCTTGTCTGACCAACCGGCTGCTGGCCTCACATCCATATGTGTTAATTACAGAGGTAGACGATCATCTAGCCAGTGTAGAGGTGACATTGTCAGCATGTCGGGTCCCCCAGCCGTTATAGCTGGTATTCTCAACCTGGAGTTACTACTTATTATAGCTATCCAAATGCCTCACGATGGTGGATGGGCACCGGTCCCATACTGGCCGAAATTCCATGAGAAAAATTTCTTCCCCCATGGAGACCCGAACCAACGCAAGTCCCGTAGCTCTGCGCCAAGGCTTCCTACCTTAACCACTCGGCTACGGCGCGGGACAAAACATGTGGTAGGCCTACATGTTATTATTTTAATACTCGGACTTCATACAGCCTATGTAGATCACGATCTCGAGGTTCAAGGATTGAACCACTTGATCCGTTTCGTCTCCAGAATTTATAGCTGTTCTCTCCATCGGTTCCTTGGTCTTCCAATTCTTTGTTTACCCTGTGGTCTGTATATATTTGACTGTAGTGGAATTCTTGATGGTTGCGTGCGTTGCAAATGGAAATTCCAGTTTGATCAGTATTCGTCAATAATATCTAATATATTACCGATATTTAGTTCTTGTCGAATAGATTCGTTTCTTTTATGGCCAAGAAGGGATTATTCTGCAAGAGGTCTAAGTAATTTCATCTCTGCTGCTTCTTGTACTAGCGATCTCGATCTGTATAGTTTTAATATACTTTCTTTTCTCACTTTCCTGAATATAGTTAGTTTGATTGTGCCATTAATTGAAGACATTTTGTTAATTTGTGTTCTAAGTCATTTGAAACTTGGTATGAAATATTGCAGCCTAGATAATTGAATTCATGAACTTGTTCTGATGTTGTATTGTTTATAATTATTTTTGTTCTGATGTGATCTGTTCCAACAAAGCCAAATACGTTTGTTTTTTCCATGGAAATTTCCAAATGTCATTCTCTTAAAATCTCCAGAAGAATAGCCTATGTAGATATTATGTTGAAATAGTACAAATCTAGGCGGCTATGGTAATTTCTTGAATTCTGGCCAAAACAATTAGAGTAAAATTTCAAGATTATGTGATGGCGTGAATCCTATCGTCCTACATGTAGGGCGTTAAGAATTATTCCATAGCTAATTTATAATAATGAAGTTCTTAGAATAAATCACACTTTAACGTATAATGAAAACTTGTTATCAATCTGGCACATAATTATATATTCACTGTAGTTGCCAATATTTATTTTTTGTAAATAACTAGATCTTTATAGGACTCATATACTAAATAATGATGATCATTATCATCATCCTTCATCGGTGTGGAAAGCAACGGGAAGCTACCAAACCTACAATTTCCTAGTAAAGCTGCAAGCATAGCATGAAAATGCTATGATTGCAGTGAAGGACCTGCCTTCGGGCAGAATTGCTATGGATGGATACTAAATGAAAAAATTGGACTCCAGTAATTGGATACCAAATAACACATATAATAAATTCTTGGTATATTCTGTTGTCCAATACAAAGTTTGGGAATTATAAAAACACCAATGGAGGAACAAAAACAACCATTTTGCATGTTTATATTGCACATTTAGTGAAAGAACTTAGAGTTTTACTAGAAAAATGTAAATTAGGGAAATCTGGGCTAAACACGAAAAAAAAGAGGAAAAGTAGAATATTCATAATTCCCATAACTGGTAATTTCTGGTATCGAAAATCAAACCTAACTAGCAATGATAATATTCTAAAGCTAATTTCATCGACTGATGAAATTAGCTCCATGCTGACGCAATCGCTTGCTTTCGTTAGGAGTCGGCTCAAATTCCAGTGTCCGATTATCTCTTTACATTTCATTTTTCGGTCTCCTGGTCTTAAGTCAGCAAATTCTCCCGAGTTCGATTCGCGGTGGCTGACATCGGTATTATATATATATATATATATATATATATATATATAAAGTGAATTGGCTTCGATCGTTTAATGTGTGAGTGCGTGTGTCCCTATGTGTCAAATAAAACCAACAACGTGAAAAATTAAAAGTTAAACATTGGAAAACTTGGCAAAGAAAATAAACATCGGGGCCACCTTCATTATAAAAGAATATTAACATGGTAATCAACTCTTGAAGAATATGACAGCGTGAAAATTGTGTCAAAAATGAATGTTTTGACAAACAGAAAGGGCATGTTTTTGATGGTAGCAGATACCACACTATGGGGGATGAAAGTCGAGATGACGTCTATCGAAAACACGATTGTAATTACAAGTGTCAACGTCACAAAAACACAATTCTGTGGAATAAATTTGCCGACGTCCTGTCACAGTGTTACTGCAGTATACCCGAACATAGAAGTTAATAAAGATCCTCTCTCTTTTTCTCTCGAACTGAAATTAAATGCATCTTATTTGTCCAATAAAAACGGTGATCAATTATCGTTTGTCTCCATGGAGTCAATAAACTCAGTAATTAAACACTAAATTTTCATCCTGTCATTTTGCAAAGAATTATTGCTCTTAATATAAAGGTAAGTTATCCACAATAAATACAATTTTCTCATTTCGTTGTACCTGGTTGAGTTCAAAAGTTTTATTAAATGTACTGGGATATGGAATATATATTTGCTTGCTTCCTACTAGTATTTATTTCTCCTCCTTTTGTTGGACTTTCATCCAGTGGCGGACATTGGTTTAAAAATTTATGAAGATGAGGGGTTGAGTATCATGAATTTAAAAAGGAAGACGAACACTTGTACTACTACTGGATTCACTCATTGATCTTTTTAACAAAGAAATAACAATATCCTCATCCTCATTTGTTGACTATACTCTTACTTTAAGGGAGAAAAGGAGATTAAGAGTATTTGTGAATACATTTCTTAAGAACATTTTTGGACCAAACAGAGATGAACAGACAGGCGAATGGAGAAGACTTCATAACAGTGAACTAAATGATCTTTATAAGAAGCCAGATAAAAGAGAACAGTCTCGTAGACTAGGATGGACAGTAAATGTGGCACGAATGAGGAATGAAAGAGATGCATAGAAGCTTGTTGTAGGAAAACCAGAGGAAAAATGCCCAGTTGGTAGACAAAGAGTGAAATGGGAGAATATCATTAACTATGATTAGAGGGTAGATTATATAGGGGATGATTAGGAAACATTAGCTCAGGATAGGGATATATGGAGAGCTTATGTCCGCGTGGCTATGATAATGCCAGTGAGTTAGTTAATATTATATTATAATCAGATATGAGTAGCTCTCACACAAACTGCCATTCTCGCAAAAATTTTGAATTTTAATAGCACTACAAAATGAAAGATCTGTACGGCTTGATCAAAGTTAGACGATTTTTAAAATTATTATTAAATCAAACTTGTTATTGATATTAAACGTAATCATGTGTTTACTTAAAATTTTATTGTAATCCATCACCACTTAATATTACATACTGCATCCAACGATAAGCTTGTATTATATCTATCAAGAGACAGCAGCGCTATCTACTAGACATTGTACTACCACTAATACCATGGTCGATAGGTATCGTCTAATGGTAGCAAAACGAAAAACTTCTGTGTTACGAACCTGGGCACTTGCATCTAACTGACGAAAACTGGAATGAATAATGAGATTATTTTATCAGTATTTTGATAAAATGTTGCGGAAGGGAGTTATGGGATGGAGGCAAGGCTTCCTCTGCCACCCCTAAAGAAACTGTCAATGCAGTTTCACCTCCATGGGACTTACAGGTGAATGGCTTGAGCAGATCGTAACAGGAACTTAGCCACACATATACAAAGATACAGTAGATGACACCCTGGATCTGTGGTTAGCAATAACTTATACAAAGACCAACACAAGACAAACAAAAGATAAATGATATATAAGAGATCCAAGGCGAAATTTAAAATCTCTAACACTGTGGATAAAAATCGGACTGGGTCAAACGTGGAGTCTCTAAGGACCAAGCAAGGCAATGGCATTAGCAGAATAAATCAATTGTGAAAAATCTCTTTTGATTTCAGTTTTTTAACTACTCATTTGCATCTTACTGGTGCGTGGTTTTGAAACGTGCATGAGCACCACATTCATGTTCCTTAAAAAAAGATACGATTCAAATCCAAAGCAAAACAGCTCTGAAGTCAAGGCTGACTGAATTTACGGTTTAAATTATAAAATTGGTACCTGAAGTCACAGTCGATCTTAACAATAAAGTACGGTTAAAATTGTAATGCTGAATGTTTCCGAAAAGCCACTCCATCTGTTGAGAATGGAACAACGATTCCGAAAACGCCTTTCAGAAGCATTCAGTATTACAATATTTTAAACATATTTTATCGTTAAGGACCTCTGTGATTTCAGGTATCAATTTTATAATTTAACCATATATTTTAGGTACTATTGGCCGATAGCGATGAGATACTAAAGGACAACACGTACACACTATTGAGTAATACTAAGAAATTCGGACTGGAAGTAAATATCAATAAAACTAAATATATGGTCACACGTAGGAATACATTATATAATGGAAATGGACAGCTAATGACAAATGAGGGAAATTTTGAGGAAGTGGCTGAATTCAAATACTTAGGAACAATAATCACAAATAGGAATGAGATGCACAAGGAAATTAAACATAGGCTCAATTCTGGAAATGCGTGCTATTTTGAATTACAGGGACTCTTTGACTTCCCAACTCCTTTCAAAATACGTTAAACTGAAAATATATAAAACTATTATTCTATCAGTTATATTATATGGATCCGAAATATGGACTCTTGCTTTAAGGGAGGAAAGGAGATTACGAGTATTTGAGAATAAAGTACTTAGGAACATTTTTGGACCAAAGAGAGATGAACAGACAGGCGATTGGAGAAGACTGCATAACATGGTCTTTATAGGAAGCCAGATATAATAAGAACAGTTAAGTCTCTTAGACTGCGATGGGCAGGACATGTGGCACGAATAGGAAATGAAAGATGTGCATGAAAGCTTCTTGTAGGAAAGTCAGAGGGAAAACGCCCAGTTGGTAGACCAAGAATGAGGTGGGAGAATAACATTAACTATGATTTGGGGGAAGTAGATTATACAGGAAATGATTGGAAAGCATTAGCTCAGGACAGGGATGTATGGAGAGCTTATGTCCGCGCGGCCATGAACCTACAGGTTCGATAGTGCCAGTGAGTAAGTAAGTAAGTAAGTAACCATATATTTTAGCCTTAATTATGAATGTTATAAGTATTGATTGAATTTACTTCTGACAGTGGGTAAATATTGTTGTATAGTGAGTCAAATACTTAGCATGAACCAATCCCTTAGCTTTACTTCCAGTTTTCTTAACCGAATTTTGCTATTTCTCAATTCAAACACAACTCGGCTGTTTTCACAACACTAAGCAAACATCGTTCTGGATACTACAATCGAAGAAAATAATATTATCCATGGGCTAAGGCAGAAATCGAATTAGACTCCTGGGATGTAGTCATGTTTACCATTATGATACAGAGCCATTAATTTTATGCGGTTAATTTTAAATTCAACCATTCACAGTTTTCGCAGTTCCCTCGCTGGAAACTCATAACCATGTTATGTTTACATTTTTACTAGTAATATGCGGTAGGCCTATTCCACGCTGTTTTCGCATCTTAAGGTCCAAGAATACCATGTGATAGTGACCAGAGTGGATTTGGATATATGGAGCCCTACTTTACCACAAATCACAAGATGGGTAAACGTAATTTTCATCAGGGTTTTTTTACCTATTTCTTTTGCTCCCTAGTTATAAATTAACATAATTTTTAAGCGTCTTTTAGAAGGAAATTTGGCCTCCTCAAAATGTCTAAATTGAATAAATCCAATCTGAAATGTTAAAATATCAAGAGACCCGTTTACTTTGCTCACTGATTATAAATTAACATAATTCTGCAAAATTTCTTTTAGAAGGAGGTTTAGCCTGCTCAAAATGTCTAAATTGAACTATACAGTATCCAACAAAGAACTAAGAAACTGATGAACTATTTACATCTCAAAAATAATTATTGTCAGTTTTATTATGTTTATGGTCAGGACCTAGTTATTGATGACCGAAATATATATATATATATATATATATATACTAAAAGATTGCAAAATGACACGTAAACTTAATATACGTATATAGTCATATATATATATATATATATATATATATATATATATATATATAAATAGTAATTCTGCCCGAGGGCAGGTCTTTAACTGCAATCATAGCATTTCATGCTAAGCTTTGAAGCTTTACTAGGGATTTGTAGGTGTGGTAGCTTCCCGTTGCTTTTCACACCGGTGAAAGATGATGATGATGATAAGTTTGATGATGATAATGATAAGGATGATGATGATGTTGGCCATATGATTTCGGGGACCGTTTGGGCCTTAACGTTTTCCTGATATTTGTCTTACAGGTCTTACAGGTGAGGAAAAAACCCGTTAAAAATATCACCCAGAAAACTGCCTCCACCGGGGATCGAACCCGAGCCCGCTGCGTGACAAGGCAGCACGCTACCTCGAGACCACAGCGGTATATATGAAATGCATTTTCTCATTTAAATATAAATACATAAATATAAAAATATACACATTAATTTAGTCCAGGTAACTAATAGAATACAATGACGTGAAACTACACGAGAATGTGTGAAAATTTTAAAGTAAAGCTGTATGTAATAGCAGGACACGCAGTAGCGTAGATGGTTAAGGTCAAGGGTTCGAGTCTCGGTGGGATCAGGACTTTTTAACTGACCCAAATATTCTGGTGGATCGCTCCATAGCCCTGCGAACGACTAAGCCTCTAACGGAAATAAATATCAGACACTTGGTCTGGGGTAAAGGCAGTCGTCACGCAGGGCTGAAAACCCGGCTGACATAAACTGCCGATTGTCTAGAAAATTGGGCGCCTTAACCGTCTACTACCCCAGAGTCTTCTGCAGCCTACAGTGGGATCACTTTACTTTTTATATGTACCGTAATAGCGATTATTAATAATAGCGATTATTAAAATATCCTGATTAGGATTCATGTGCCGTCCGCGTGAAATGTAAGTTGTTAATTCGGGTCTCGTCTCACGGTTTATGGATTTTGGACGTTGATCGAGAAGAGAGTTAATATATTTCTGATGAATATTGTTCTTTACGACATTGTTGCAACGAATCATTGGAGTACTGCAGTCTCTTCTCTCCCCACTGGAGTGTGAAGGATTCTTATCTCTTGGAATATTTCTCTTATTTGTTTTTTTACTTTTATTTTACAACATAAATTGAAGATGGACCTTTTTTTCGAAACTATTGACCCCGTAATCTTCTAACACGTTTCCCATATTGTGTGAAGTTACATCACCTTTAAAAAAATAAATTAAATGGATGAAAACAGAATTAAGAGCATTGAAACGTTAAACAGTGCTGTTATAAATAACGAGAAGGGCATACTCAACATGCATTCCTCGAGATTTTTGTACAACTGATATGGTTAACTACCATAGATTTAAATGTTGCAAATTAGTGAACATAAAAATGTTTAATATGTGAGTTATTATTATTATTATTATTATTATTATTATTATTATTATTATTATTTTATGACTACATTTTATGAAATAGAATAAGTTAAAATATACCTTCTTAGGTAAAATCCGTCGTCCTCAACTTATAAAATATGTAATCTTTGTGCCTGAGGGCCTTTCAGAACATCCGTTCCATCTTCAGCAGGTCCCTCTTCGCTACAATATCCAGTATGATGGTTGATGCTGCTGGTCCTAATGTGGTGTTGTCATGACTAAATCTTCTTCCTGACGATATCGTATAGTGGGTTGTTTAGTCTGGAAGTGCTTTCATTTATTAAAAGCTTGTCTATTTCCTTGATAATTTCCAGGTCTTCCAATATGTTGATTTTCCCTCTTTGTGTACTATTATAAGGGTGTCTTCTATTGAGTTCATTCTATTATTATGTGCTTAGGGTAATTAGATTTTCCATATGGGTATACGAAAACGTTACGATGTTCTTTAAACCTTATTCATTTCATGAAGTCTCGGGTTGATTCCTGAAATTACATAAAATATATTGGTATTGAGTTTTCATAACTAACTTACTCACTGGCACTATCGAACCCATAGGTTCATAGCTACGCGGACATAAGCTCTCCATACATCCCTATCTTGAGCCAATGCTTTTCAACCATCCTCTGTATAACCTACTTCCCTTATAATTATCATGACCAATGTAATTTTCCCACCTCATTCTTTGCCTACCAACTGGGCGTTTTCCCTCTGGTTTTCATACAAAAAGCTTCCATGCATGTCCTCATTCTCCGTTCGTGCCACATGTCCTGCCTATCGCAGTCTACGAGACCTAACTGCTCTTATTAATATCTGGCTCCTTATAAAGATAATTTAGCTGATTGTTATGTAGTCTTCTCCATTCACGTGTCTATTCAACTCACTTTGGTCCAAAAGTTTTTCTAAGAACTTTATTCCTAAATACACGTAATCTTCTTTCTTGTTTTAAATTACATGTACATTTTTTGCATCTATGTAATATAACTGGGAGAAGACATTTTTTTGTACATTTTTAGTTTAACGTTTTTTTTAAAGTAGTTGGGACAAAAAGGTATTGAAGATACTATGGAGATTGTTAAATCCTCAAACAATACATTTATGACTAAAGGTTAATATCTTTACAATAAAAATGTAATATTTTATTATATAAACTACATAAACATTAATAAATGTAAACGGAAGTAACCGCTTAGCAGCTTTCACTTGACCCACAAATTTCCTTGGCTGGAATAATTATTCAATTAATGCATACTTTCCAGAATTGAACCTATGTTTAATTTTTTTGTGCATCTCATTCCTATTTGTCATTTTTGTTCCTAGGTAATCTCCCTAATTCTTTCCGTTCTGATTGTTTCTCTCCTTGATTATTGTGCTGCTATGTGCCAAAAGTTTATTCTGTAGTCAGTAATTTGTTTGCATTTAACTTGTCTGAATTCAAATTGCCAATTGTTCTCCCTAATTATGTTAACTATGACCAGATACTGAAAATAGAGCTGACATTTCTCAGAGCAATGCAAGTCTTCAAGGTGATTAAGAATAGTTATAGATATACCAGTTGTTTGACATATTAACAGTTTACATTTTAATTGAAATATTATACATTTTTCAATTCCACTTTTGGAATTCATTGACATTTTAATAAATCTCGACATGACAATATATACAGCGTGGTAAGGAAATTGTTTTTTCCAGAAAATCTGTCTGTAAACCATAGTTAACACAACTAGGGAGAAAAATTTGCACTTGAGTCGTGATTCGAACTCAATATTTCCAACTTTACGTGCTGCGCTCTACCATTGAGCTACTTAGGAACAAATTCAAGAGCAAGCATATAAGAAATAAAGAAGAGAGACAAATTTATACTAGCTGCTGAAGAGTAGCAACTGAATAGAGTAAGTATTAGTAAGTAGCTTAGTGGTAGAGCGCCAGCGCGAAAATGTGGATATCTAGGGTTCAAATACCGGCTCAGGTCCAATTTTTCTCTCTAGTTATGTTAATTGCACAGCATAAATTTGCTAATGGCATAATCTAACTCTCGCAATATGAACTGTGTAATTTTGTATGGTCTATTCCGCACGAGTGGAAAGAGTTTGTGTAAAAGTTATAGCACGGTTTGTTTCTATAACACTGTGTCAATATAGTCCTACTTGTATGCATTTGCACACGGCTGCTTGCTTTTAATATATAAAATATATGTACGCAAGTTTCGTGTATGTAGTTTTATGTGCTATATTTTCTCTCCGAAAAGCTTGACTCCCTAGAGGTCATATCTGCATTAAACATAGAAACAAGCTTTTATAAACACACAGCAAGTTACATTTTGGTAAAAGGCATTGGTCATATACTCCCGTATGATTGTATTGCCGATAACGACTGTAATTAAAAAACAAAAGGTCGATACTGTTCTGAATAAAGCACTCTTTTCATACATAATTATGGTTCATTCACATATAATATTTTGACTGAAAGTAGGAGAGAAGAACATTTCAGGAATTTGTCATATTTAAATGAGCTTGTTTCGAAGAGTGTGTTACTTGGTTATAGAATCGTATTTAGCAAATTCGTTGCTGACAACAAGAACTGTTTTCAGCCAAGTTAAATGGCCTACGGGACTGTAATTGCAGCTACTTTTGTAGAGGTTGTTTCAGTACAACTAACGATACACGCTTTTGCATTCTTACCAACATTACATTCTATTTCGCAAGTTACACTATCTTAAAAAAATCTTAAGGATTTATAGACGTAAATATTTTATTAATGTTTATATGTAAATAATTTATAAATTTGAAATATCCAATGTTTGTAATTTAGGTTCTTAAACTTTAATATAATCATAATATGTTAAAGAATAAAATTACATAGATTTACAGAGACTATTTAACTCATGCCCCAAATGGGAGTCAATGACCAATCACAGTTCAATGATTTTTTATTTACACTCGTGTTTCGCCCCGAATGTATCAACGAAAGTTTATCATATTAAAGAAAGCACCTCCATTTTAACATTCTGAATAGGTCATAACATTATTTTGCAGTGACGACTCTCCATGAATTACGGCTACCAGATTGTATATAATTATAGTGCATGAATGCCAACAGGTAGCGCATGCGAGAGATAATATAAAAACATTTGTAGCAATTGAAACCACTTTTTGCACTTTCTTAAACGAATTATTTTCCAGTAAATGACGTTGCAGAAAAATATAATTGACATATTTACATCATAGGACATCAGAAAGTAATTAATACCTATTATGTTGGTTATAAATTTCTCCACTAGGGTGCATCCTTACAATATTGCGATCCTTTGGCATTAAATAATATGATCTGGTTGCAGTGATGAACAAAAGAAACAAATGAAGCGTACCAATCTTTTTCATTTGTTTTCAAACATCTCCGTTTACATTAAATATATAAATATTTTAAAAATAACTATAGTTAAATAATGATTTGTGTGTAAACAGCTTAATTTTATTCGTTTAAATAGTCCTAACAAATGCCACTCTTGATTTCCAAATTCTCTACATAAATTCACTCCTCACTTCGTGAGTCGTGAATTTATCGATAATTTGGAAATCACTCGTGGCATTACTTATGATAAATTAGTATTTTATTTAATAGTAATATCGTTATTGGACTCGCAATTCAAAATTAGGCTTGAAAATCTAGGTATTTTTTTTTCTTAGAGCTCTCTTGTTTTTAGGCATGATATATTTTAGATAACGTAAATTTACGATACAAAATCCGCTGTTTCACTTCTCTTCCGAAAGTAGAAAGTGAAGTTAGTAAAAATAATGATTTTTCTGATTTCCTAAAAAAATGTAAGCACTCGAAACCTTCAATACAATTATTTACCCCTAAGAAACATGATTCAGAATATATATGACGGCTCACAGAAAAATCAACAAATGGGTTTTGGAATATATTGGGAAGAATTTTGTCATTAGGACAATTTAATAATAGAATAAATGCGCACAAGTTGTGCAGAAAATATTTTACATAAGTTTTGTCATTAATTTGATTCACATAGCGTTATTTGCAGAATTCTACCAGGGATTTCCCTCGTTTTTTGTAGGTGGTTAAATGGTAACGGTCGCATGGTTGCTCTCACAGTTTACACACACAATTGTTCTTGGGAACGTGGAAACACTTGGTCTTGCATATCTTTTGGTGGTATCCACGCTCTGCTATTGAGTTCACCAGGTGTCGGAGTTCTTGATTGGTGTTGGTCCAGGATCTGTTTGTCATGGTTTCTGTTGCATAAAAATCCAGCCATATCTCTTGCCTCTTCTTCTCCCTTTCCTGAAGTAGTTTATTTGAGTGTCTGTGGATGGTAGGCCCATACGCAGTTCTTCTGTGAATAATGGTTCCTTGGCGAGTTCATATGCTAGCCTCGACTTTGTGTGTTTTGAGACACTTAGGGCGGCTTTCAAGAATCGTGATAGGACAATTTACTAACAAGTTTGAATGGGAAATTTCAGCCATTAAAATTTCCTGTATAGATCGGAAATAAAAAAAATGTTTTTACTCTCAGACTCTATAGCATCCCTACAGAAAATCCAAAACTACAGATAGGCCTATCAAGATACACTGCTCAAAAAATTAGGGGATATTGTAGAATAACCTATTAAGACTATGTTTTTAGGAACAGTATTAGATGCAATCACTTTCTATTACTCCAAAAGAATGTCAACAAGAGTTTGAAGTCATTACGCAACCTCTATACCACACCAGATGTCAAAGAGATCCTGATTAGGAATATGGCAAACAAACAAAGCAACATTAACATGGGTGAAAATGTTTCTTTAGTATGGTGTATGGTCTCCTCCAACGGCCAGCACTGCCTCACAACTGTATGGCATTGATGCAATGAGGTTAGCAATGAGTTCTTGGGGGATACGTGGGCACTCTTCCATAAGAGCAATGTGCAGCTCTGGAACAGTTGTGGGAGGTGGTGGTCTGCCTGCAATGCACCTGCCTAATGCATCCCACACATGCTCAATCGGATTTAAGTCCGGGGAGGAAGCTGGCCATTGCATACGCTCGATACCCTCCACTTCCAGCATGTCGTCCACCAAGCTAGCTCTGTGGGGTCGTGCATTATCGTCCATAAAAAGAAAAGAATCACCTATGGCATCAGCATAAGGCACGACAAAAGGTCGAAGAATCTCATCTCTATACTTTACCGCAGTCAAAGTACCACCTTGGATAACGTAGAGGTCCGTACGTCCACCACTACTGACTCCTGCCTACACCATCAATCCACCGCCACCATATGGGGATCTTTCACGTACAAAAGCTGGATTGTTTCGTGTCCCTTTTTCTCTCCAGATGAATACACGCCGACTATCACATTCCATGTTGAATCACGACTCATCAGAAAAAAGAACTGATCTCCATTCAGCATGCCTCCACCCACGATGTTCCTCCGCCCAGTTTCTGCGTTCTCTACGGTGTTGTGGAGTTAACCTGGTACACACCATGGGCCTACGGACATAGAGACCACTTCCATGCAGTCGATTAGGGACAGTTTGAGTTGACACCCTGCGTCCTGTTGCTGTTTGAAGTGTATTTCGCAGTTGAGTTGCATTCTGCTGTCTATTCCGACGGGCTGTTAACAAGAGGTAACGGTCATCCCTTGCTGTTGTTGCCCTTGGTCGACCTTGTCCGGCTCTTCTGTGAACAGTATGTTCTTTGAAAATGATTCCAAAGACTGGAAATCGCGCTTTGAGACACCCCAATGGCTTGTGCCACCTCTTGTTGTGTCTGTCCAGCTTCCATCCTTCCTATGGCCCTCTAAACCATTGGTTCAGATAAATCACGTTGTCGAGGCATCACTGTCCCTAAGGCAAGTCATTCACTTACTGAAAACTGGACTGGATTTAAAAACAGCAACAAAACATTCACCCCCACACCACCCTTTCACATCAACAGTACAGGCACTGCCCTCTGGTGTGGTACCGAGGTTACGTAACAACTTCAAACTCTTATTTACATTATCTTGGAGTAATAGAAAGTGATTGCATCTAATACTATTCCAAAAAACTAATAGGTTATTCTACAATATCCCCTAATTTTTTTTGAGCAGTGTACTTCGATAATACAGGATATAAGAAAACTATACAGAGCAGTTAAAAATATAAATTCAGAAACAGTACTTCAGTAGATACCTGTACATGTCGGGTTGAAAGGAAATGAAACTGCCTAGCAAAAAAAAAAATAATCACTAACAATTAGAATGAAACCAGATTCTAAATTAGAACTACCATCCAAGCTTAAACTAAATTGACAAGCAGTTGATGCTTCAATATTTAGAAAAAATAAGAGAGTGCATCAAGGTAACAGTTTATTAAGATTTGAATAAATAAAACTTTGGTGTCGAAATCTAGAAACATTGGAGTAGCTCAGTTCCGACTAATTTTAAGACATGACTGCCTTCATGAATACCTCTTAAGGATGGAACTGACAGTGGAAAGATGCTGCCCATCATCATATAGATGATTATAAACAAGAAACACCTTCTCAGCTGCAGAAAACTAGATATAAATAAGCAAAAAACTGGAAACTTCAAAGTTCTTTATTGGAAAGCTAGAGGGAAAATGACTTGGGTGAGTAATCCTGGAAGCCACTAGCAGCAACAACAACTTCTGTTTCGATGGAATCCATAGAAAGAACATCAATTCTGGTGGAGTTTAAACCCGCGAACTTCGGATACAAAGGTGAGCTTGTAAACTACAATAATACAGGGACTAAACTCATTTAAAATGATGGTATGATTGTTAATTTTACAGCGATATTAAAATCTAGAGCAAGGATGTTGAACTGTGACACTGTGTGACTTAATGTCTCCCTCCACGATCCCTTTATTGATATGAATGATATAAACACGAGGTCAAAATAACGGAATATACTGGCATTGAAGGATGGGCGAGGTTAATAATTTCCGTACATTCTAAAACTTAACAACATAGAATGACGTAGAAGAGAATGTTAGACCTGATCACGTAGCATTTCACAGCGGTAGAAAGCGACTTTAAGCTTTTCCCCTCACTATTTTGAGTTTCACATCCGTGAAACAAAAACCAAACTTGGGTTACATATTATTTTTTAACTACCGGTAATTTGTTTTAAATGTTATTGTGTGCATATTTTGTTTCCCTAGAATAAGGGCGCCGGAAAACATATTTTATGCACGCTATTAAAAAAATAATTAAAAATAAGTAGAACAATATTTTTTACGGTAAACTGAGGAAACATTTATTTGTGAGAGTTTAGTGTATTTTGAATTTTCATTTTACTTATATGTGCCTTTTGCCAATTGAACTGTCTTTAACCTCAAGTTATATTTATTAATTTTCTTGTAACATTTCTTTTGTTAATGTAATTTTTCAATTAAAGTTTATTTTTTATAATAGTTTTACAGATGATCTATCTTACAAAGGAATCGAACTAGTATGTATTTACTCAGAATATAATGTTCAAGATATTCCACTGATGCCCGTACCTTCCATTAAGTCATCTAATATATAAAAATGTTGACTTTGTGCTAGCCGTCGAGAAGAGCGGACGTGTTTTTGTTAGAGTGGTTGAAGTGTGCAGGGGACAAAGCATTATGGAAGAAGTTAGAAAGCTGATTGAAACATTGTCAACTGAAGTGAAAGAGGGGTTTGAAAAGTGCAACGTGGGTGAAAAAATTCCTGATATTGAGACGAACATGCATCGGATGGAGGACAGATTGAAATGGCTGGAATCTAAATTAGACTATCTCGAAAACCAGAGTCGCCGTAATAATATTGTGATATATGGTGTGCATGAAGAAGACAGAGAGGGCTGGGAGGAAACTGAACATATAGTTAAAAGAGTAGTGGCGCAAATCGGGATTGATTTGGTGGACAGTGATATTGAAAGAGCGCACAGAGTAGGTCGTTGGAATAGTGGAAAGATACCGATTGTATGCAAATTATCACACTACAAAATAAAATGTTGGATCCTTAGAGACAGTAAATATCTTAAAGGGACCGGTATCAATATTGCCGAAGACTTTAGTGAGAAGGTGCGCCGCGAAAGGGACTTTCTTAAGCGACACATGCTCGAGGCGAGGAGGCAGGGCTGCCATGCAATCATGCAATTTAATAAATTGATTATAAATGGACGAATCTGGAGCAGGGAACAACTACAAAATATGGACAACTCTGAAAATGAATTTGAAGAGGTCATTGACAGCGAGTCCCCAAAACCTACAGGGGACGCTTCAACAGCAGGTGGTCTCCTTACAGCAGAGGAGGGAGAAAATTCTACACGAGAGAAAGAGAGAGGGAGCACTACGATACTAACTCCCAGGAATCCAATAAACATACAGCAAAAAACGGCCGAACGCAAAAAGCATCCTCTAAGAGGTGAACGACCGGCGGACACAAGAACTCCAACAAGAAAATCACTAAGACTTCTGAATTTACCCGTAGAAAAGGAACTATTGAGAGGGGGAAGTTCGAAAAATACAGGTAAGACTAATGACAAGGGAACACAATAGGGTTTGTTGACAGTCGGTTCATGGAATATCGAAGGGTTAAAACAAAAACTTTCAATGGACAGATGTGTAGAGTTTATTGAGACTTTTGATATATTAGCTCTAGGAGAAACATGGTTAAAAGCTAATGAATGCGTAAATCTATGTAATATGAAAGGTTATTTTAAGGGTAATCAAAATAGAGGAAAGAGAGGTAGATATCCAGGCGGTGTTGCCATTTTATATAAAGCTAACTTAGACCCATATATTAAAAAGGTAAATATTACTTTAAAAGAGGCAATTTGTATATATTACCATACAGAAAGAGCAGAAATGTGTCTGTTGTCTATTTACCGCCAACCACTAAATTCCAGTATGCCAATCCAAATTTTTTCGTTGAATTGTCTGACTCGTTGGCAGAAATAAAAGATAGGTTTCCGGAAGCGGGAATAATAATTTTAGGGGACTTTAACTGTAGGATTGGGGAGGAAAATATCACTATAAAATCGGATGATAATGAAACACGAGGTAAGGGTAGGAGAAGCAAAGATAAGATTTTAAATTCAGAAGGAAACCAATTGTTAGCTTTTTGCGATGCATTTGAACTTGAAATTCTGAATGGGAAATATGGGGAAGATAAAAATGGAGAACTGACATTTATTAATAAAAATGGAAGTAGCGTAATCGATTATTCAATATGCACACAAGACATGATTCCAGTCCTATGTAATTTCTGTATAGTTTCCAGAATCGAATCACACCACTTCCCAAACAAACTTATTTTAAATATGAAAGGTATTAGTGAGGCAGTTAATGATTAGGTGGCAACAATATTGCAGCCAATTACACGTTTCAGGGGGATCGAGGATCTGAGAGAAGAATTTATCAGGAGTTTGGAAACGCTAATACAGGATCTGCTGAACCGAAAGTGCCTTTCTGCGGTTCAGTAGAGTATCTTTGTTCTCCTCCCTACTACAGAACATTTATGAAATATGCCAATGTCCTCTTTTCCGTGTGGCTACCCCTTCCCTTTTCATCCTTTCTGCCGCGCATCTCTACAGCGCATATCCCCTCTACTTGTGAACCTTTATATGCATTGTACTCTTACCGAACATCATCATTCGATCAGCCTAGCAAGTGGCGTTTAGTTACTTAAAAGCGGATTCAATATTGGAATCCAATTCTAACTCACCATGCAGTTAAGAAGTTAATATGGTGGTCTATGTATAGACAAGTTGATTAAGACCGAGAAGAGGTCGATTTTGAGTTATTCCAGCTATGTACGGAAGAAGTGTTTCCTAAAAGCTTGGACATCTGTGTGAGTGTGGCATTATGTCTGGTACGTTATTTGTTTAGTTATTTCTACAAGCTATGCTTGATTGATTGATCAAATACCATTTTATGTTATTAATTTATTATTAGTTTTAATATTCAACTTGTTATATTAAAAGCTTATCTTTTATACAACGCCCCTTTGTTATTATTCAAGTATAGTAGTTGATCACTATCCTGTAACAAAATCACTCACTGTATGCATTTAGTAATCAGAATCTATAGGCTATTTGTATGTATGTTCATCAGGGAAAGAAAGATGAATTAATAGCTGCCTTTCATGGGCCCGAGGCAGGCTGCTTTCTTACCGATAACATTTTTGAATATCACGATCACATTAATAAATACAGCATTAACAAAACTCGATCCCGGCCAAGTGTTACGCTGAGCGTAGTTTGCTTTTCTAACGTCGTAAATGGTAGCAGTAGTGTGGTTTACTTACCCACAAAGGTAGCAGTCAGCGTGGTTTTGGGTTTCGTAACCCCCACAAATGGTATGCAGACCGTGGTTGGTTTCCAAAAGTGCCACACTGCAATTAAATGATCTTAGCGGGGAGGAAATTATTAAAACTTTGACAGAATGTTTTCAAAAAGCAGAGGAAAAATTCAAGGTTAAATACGCAATGAACCAGAAGGACAAAGGGTGGTACAATAATGCATGTAGAAAGAAGAAGAAATTTGTTGAAAGTAGTCTTTTAAAGTTTAGAAAAGAAAGCACAGATGAAAGCAGAAAAAATTATGCGCAAGAGAGAAAGGAATATAAAGAATTATTGGCAGAAACAAAACTAGCATGGCAAAATAAGAAATCCGAAGAAATGAGAGTCGCGACTGAAAGTGGGAACATTGCGGACATATGGAAAGCGTTAAGGGAACTCAAAGTAAAGTCCATAAATCGGACAAGAATAACGCCCGGGGAATGGAGAAGTTACTTTGATAGGGTGCTGGGAAATGAGAGGTTAAGATATAATCAAGGAAATATAGTTGAGATCCCTGACCCAATTCATATTCAATTACTGGATCAGGATATTTTGAAAAATGAAGTGGTTTCTTCCATTAAATGTTTACAGAATGGTAAAGCACCTGGAATTGATGGAATACCAGGGGAATTCTTGAAAAATATGATATCATCCAATAAATTATTAGAAGTTTTGAAAACTGCGTTCAACAAACTTTTTAATGGAGGAGATTATCCGGAAGCCTGGGCGACAGGTGTCATCCAACCGCTATACAAAGGGAAAGGTGGGGCACAGATACCAGAAAGTTACAGGGGAATTTGTCTCTTGTCAGTGTTCGGAAAAATATATTGTAAAGTACTTTACGAACGAATAAGACAATGGGCTAAAGAGAACAATAGGCTCTCAAAATATCAGGCAGGTTTTAGAGAAGGGTACTCCACGGTGGACAACGTATTTGTTCTGAGAACATTAATTGATGACAATCTGAAAATGAAGGGGGGGTAAATTATTTTGTGCATTCATTGATTTTAAGATGGCATTTGATACTGTGGACCGAAGCGCACTTTGGGAAAAATTAAATCGGAAAGGATTGTCTCATAAAATGATACATGCTTTAATGTCAATTTATAAATATGTTAAATTTTGTATAAAAGTAGACCAAGGGCACATTACAGAGAGCAGAGAAGCCAATCGGGGAGTGAGACAAGGTTGCATTTTATCACCAATGCTATTTAATCTATTCGTTGATGATATTGTAGACGTAATGCTAGAAGGAGAAATTGAGGCTCCGGAGATAGGAAATGTTAGAATCCCAGTCCTGTTGTATGCAGATGATTTAATTATCTGTTCCAAGACAATCAAGGGATTGCAAAGAGGTCTTGACCTACTGGAAATATACTGTAGGAATTGGGGATTGACTGTAAATGGTAGTAAAACAAAAACAATGACCTTTAAAAATGGGACGGTTTATGGTAGGGCAGAGGAATGGAAATACAGAGATCGAGTACTTCAAAACGTGAAACATTTTGAATATCTTGGTACGACGTTGAAAATGAACGGAAAGTGGAAAAAACATATTGATATAGCATTATTTAAAGGGAGGGGACAACTTAACAGTGTACTCGGTATTCTGGGTCGAGTGCCTGATATTCCAGTCAGCACATTAGAAAAAATGTATGCAGCGATGATCAGGCCAGTAATGCACTATGGTAGTGAGATTTGGGGTTTCCAAAGAACGGAAATACTAAATAAGGTATATACGCATTTTCTAAAGTATATTACAGGACTTAGTAAGGCCGTTTCTAACTGTGGAATTTTATATGAATTCGGGTCATTCCAGGACGACATTAACTGTAAAATTCGTGTACTCAAATACTGGTTGCGAGTAATCCAAGGTGAACAATCAATGCTTAGAGCAATTTGTTACGACCACCAAATTAAAAACATAGATGTTAAATTTTGGGCAGACGAGGTTAGGAGAGAACTCCAAAAGATTGGGATGGGCTGGATATGGGAAAAAGGGACTGAAAATCGCAAGAACGTGTGGAGAAAAATAAGGAGGAGGTACTTAGATATAAACCAACAAGATACTTTCGCCGAATGTACAGGAAAACGCTCACTGTGTTTACAAAGAGACCTAAAACACGTCTGGGGAAAAGAATCGTATATACTCAACCTAGGATTTAAGGAGAGGTCAGGGCTTGCTTGGTTTAGGCTAGGGGCATGGACATTTCTAAAAATTAGCGACGATCACGATATGCGAATATGTCCAATGTGCGGGAACTTTGAAGATGAGATACATATATTAGGAAAATGTAATGATTTAGAATATTGGAGACGTCAGTTATTACCGGAAAGATTTCTAAATTCAAATCGGGAAAGATTGGCATGCTACGAATTATTGGCAAGTCCAGAAAATTGGATAAACCTCGGTAAATGTCTGGACAAAACGCGAAAAATAAGGACAACACTCATTCAAGAATAAATATATGTTATCAAAATGCAATACCATTAATTATTAACAATTATATATAAATTAATTAGTGTATAATGCTATTGTGTTATTATTTAATTGTAATATTAACGTGTTTTCTTTATGTAATTGTAATGATAATGTTTTTCTAGTGTATAATGCTATATAATGCTATTGTGTTATTATTTAAATGTAATATTATTATTGTGTTTTCTTTATGTAATTGTAATGTTATTGCTGTTTTTGTTGTTTATTTTTCTTTACACTAGTACCAATTATTACTTTATTGTAACGGACTGTCAACAGCACGTACGGCTTACTGCCCGTGCGACCCATATTTGTAAATAATATTTTAAATATCTTACTTTTTGTCTAATAAAGTCCTACTACTATAAAGATTTTGTTTGTTTGTTCATACTTTATGCGCGGCCATACCGTTGATCCGATGGGGCTTTTTGCAAAATGTTCAGGAGATTCCCGGGATGAACATAGGCTATAAGAGATTTCTGATACTCAACTCTTACGCCCTTAAAATCGCCCTTTGTAGTGGAAAACGTGAAAAAAAGTAGCTCTTTGGAAGCTTAAATGGCTTACGCTGCCTAAACCATAACAAATAGGCCTACACAAAATTAATGTACACAGAATTGAATATCTCAGAAAGCTCTACAAAAAAGTCTGCGACAGCATATGTTTAAATCTTATACGGATAACTCACAATAACTATTTTTGTCTTCCATTGATGCTTAGATGATCGAGACAAGTATGTAGATTCCTGTGCAAGCATAGCAGCACATAGCGGGTATTCTTTTACGGATAACTCATAATAACGAATTTTGTCTTTTAGCTCATTTATGCCAAGGAGATCGAGATAAGTAGATTCCCGGACAACGCCGGGTAAACAGCACGGGGTATCTAAAAATAATTACGATATACATTTATCCCTCTACTTATTTAACGAAACATAAAACATATTAATTTTCGTATTTCAGCTCATTTATGTTAAGATGATCGGGATAAGTAGATTCCTGGGAAACGTCGGGTAATCAGCACGGGTTATCTAAAAAAATATAAATATATAATTTATTTTTCCTTTTACTTATTCAACTAAACATAAAAGCACATTCATTTTCATATATTTAGGCGTAGCAGCGCACGTCAGGTATTAGGTAGTAACTAATAAATGTTACATTTTATCTTAAAACTATTAGTTGCCTAAATATATACAATCATTATAATTAACATGTAACAGAAACCTAAACTGATTAATTTACATAAAATGAGTAAAACTGCATATTCTCTGACCGAGCGGAGCCTTAAGAGCAAACGTTCAAACCTTGCATGTCCACTCTGATGAAAATGAGTTTCGATGGATTCCATTAGTTTAAAATGTTAAAAATATGCAATGAGTACCTAATAGATTAGTCGTCCTCAACTTAAGTAAAGTTCTGTTGAAAAAAAAAAATGTCAAGTAAGTACAAATTTGAAGGCCTTTCAAAACCAGGTTTCATGTTCTGCATTTCAACTGGTACTAAAGTTGAAAGATGAAACATGCCTTTCAAATGCCTTCATATGTTTAACTACTTGACGAAGTCTTTCAAACAGAAATTTATTTAAGTTGAGGACGACTGATCTATCAGGTACTCATTTTATATTTTTAACTTTCTTTTACATAACCTCGGCGGTACTTTGATATGAATTTTAGAATTATTAATTACATTAGTTTGTTAACCTGACTTTATTCTCATTTTACACTTAACATTCATATTTCCCATCGTCATATTGAAAGCATATTCAACATTGTTCTAGATATGTTATTATATCTGAATTGTAAGGGGTAGTGATGTGCAACAAAACCTCCCCTACCCAACTCTCATCCTCACCTTCTCGTGGTGTAACCATTTTTTAGAAACGAGGCTCTGAGGATCGAGTCACGGTGGTATTAACTGTTCCATTGAGTACTGTTGTACCCTAATGTCTGTTCAGAGATAAAAGGTAGCAGCCCTACCACTAGAATACTTAGCATGGGGCAAGTAACCCGTCCTAAGGAACCTCAACTGTACTTGCAAGTCTCAACATGAAGAAAGCTAGACAGAATTGAATCATGACGCCCCACAGTTATCTTCGGATGACTGTTGGGTACACATTACCACATAATAAAAAAAGAAGACTTTTAGACGAATTGCACATGGAATCATTACAAAACAGAATTTCTGATTACAAGTGAAGATGGATGCAACATATTCATCGAATGGGGAATCACAGGATATTCAAGCAGATGTTAGGCTAACAACCTGCAGGAAGAAGAAAAGGCCAAGACGTCCACTCGAAATACTTCTGGATGGTATTTCTATTGAGACCAAAACTGATCAACAAATGGCCTGAATTCATGAACGGACTATGATCATAATGATCTAAATTTTTCTCCTATAGATAGATCAGGATTTCAGTGTCCCTTGTCATATAACGTTATTTAGCCTATTGTAATACTTAAGCAATTTTGTGTTCAGAGACAGAAAAAAAAGTACTGTAGATAAATTGGATATTGGTTTGTGTCGGGCTGTGAGTTATTTAGAGACAACATGAAGTAATGTTTGGACAAGTTTTTAGAAATACGTCATTAACATTTACACGATGACTGCCGGAAATTTTTAAATTGTGACATGGCAAGGTTTAACGGTGCATTATAATTTGAGTTTACTTATTGTTGTGAAACGAGTTTGACCAACATTTGTGTGGAGTGATGTCCACAGAGGCGTAACGATAGAGCTGCACCCCCGGGCTATCATTGCACATGTTGAACTATCAAAATAACGGGTACCTTCCTACCCTCTCTGATGCACATGCATTCCGCGTGGTCTACATGTTCAACAATTGTTCCATACTTGATATAGATCTAAAATAATTTAAAGTATTTTATTACATAAAGCAAATCTTCCGTAGATGGCGCTATTGAATATCGTTAATTTTTTATAATGATAATGATAATAATAATAATAATAATAATAATAATGACAATGTTTTTTATTTAAGGATGTTTCTGTTATTTACATAGGTATCCTCAAACAAAATATACAATTTATAATAATAATAATAATAATAATAATAATAATAATAATAATAATAATCATAATAATCATAATAATAATCATAACAAAGACAATATTTTTTATTTCAGGATTTTTCTGTTATTTACATAGGCATCCTCAACCAAAATATACAATTATATAATAATAATAATAATAATAATAATAATAATAATAATAATAATAATAATAATAATAATAATAATAATGTAATTATTTTATAATAACAATAATAATATAATAATAATTTTATAATAATAATAATGTTATAATAATAAATATTATTTTTTATAATCTTTATTCGTTACACTGAAAATATAACAAACTATTTTTCTACCACTTATATGGATGCGAAACGTGGACTCTTACTTTAAGGGAGAAAAGGAGATTACGAGTATTTGAGAATAAAGTTCTTAGGAAAATTTTTGGACCAAAGAGAGATGAACAGACAGGTGAATGAAGAAGACTACATAACAATGAACTACATGGTCTTTATATGAAGCCAGATATAATAAGAACAGTTAAGTCTCGTAGATTGCGATGTGCAGGACATGTGGCACAAATGGGGAGTGAAAGACAAGCATGGAAGCTTCTTATAGGAAAACCGGAGGGAGGTTGCAGAATAACAATAACTATGATTTGAGGGAAGTAGATTATACAGGGGATGATTGGAAAACATTAGCTCAGGATAGGAATGTATGGAGAGCTAATGTCCGCGCGACCATGTAACTACGGGTTCGATAGTGCCAGTGAGTTAGTTAGTTAGTTAGAATAAAGATTATTAATCTCACAAAATAATCGGTTCCGGTGGTCAGGCGATAACCACAGTCGCCTTTTTTCCGAGGTTCACATGTTCAAATCCAGCCGCGGTTGATGGAATTTCAGGCTGTAAAATCTCGAGTATAACTTTTTTCGAATGGAAAGAAAGCCATGGGTCCCAAGTCTAAGGTTTTAAGGCAAGTAAAAGAACCTCAAACCTGAAACAAGAGTCTCTTAGTAAAGTTTCTCTGGCTTTTTACATCAAGATTTAAATGACCTGAGAATAAAAAAAATATACGTAGACGTATCTACATTACTAAACAGTTGTCCATCGCTCTGTTCTCGAGGTAGCGTCCTGCCTTGTCACGCTGCGGGCCCGGCTTCGATTCCAGGTCGGGACAAGCTTCCTGGGTGAGGTTTTTTTCGGGGTTTTTCCTCACTTGTAAGACAAATGTCAGAACGCTTTGAGGCCCAAATGGTTCCCGAACATCATATGGCCATCATCATAACCACCATTATCATCCTTACCATCTACGGTGTGGAAAGCAACGGGAAGCCTATAATTCCCTAGTAAAGCTGCAAAGCATAGCATGAAAATGCAGTGAAAGACTTGCCCTAGGACAGAACACTATAAATAACAAATCACAAAACAGAATATTTGATTAATGTAGCTAATATAGCTATCTTAAACACACATAACTGACACATAACATACATATGGAAATATAGAAAATAGGTCCTACACAGATCTTAAAATAGAACGACGACTCCATGGAAATCTGTGAAAGTTGTATCTTTATTTATAACTGCACACTCATAAGATGCTATACTCTATCCCACAGACTTACATAATCACTAGACCTCATGAAAAATTTACGTTTTAGGTACCTAAAATAGATTTAAAATGAAGTAATTGGGCACTATTCCCTAATTGTACTCAAGATAAATATTGAATTTGGTAGGTCTATATAAAATGGGCCTAAAAAACAATTAGTAATGTATGAAAGTAAGTGTTACGTTTTATATGTATGCCTATGAGTATCACACGTATTTGTTTTCATAATTAACTACATTTTATTAAGATTTTCTTCAAATTTCCATCAGTTAGGATATGACTTTTCTCTATTAAAATAGCTTCTAAGGTCTTAAACGATCTTGCCACTGATACAGATGTTATAGCAATAAAGTTTGTTTTGTTTCATTTTTCATGACCTTTCTCATAAAATTTCTCCATCTTCTCCCACCAGAACATTTACCAGCGAACCATTACAGTACATCATGGAATTTTTTTCATTACAGTCTCCACTTGCACCTTACTTGTTCCTTATCGGGATTATTTTGTTTAGCAAAAAATTTAATTACGAACGCTTAGGTAAATGAAGCAACATTACTTTTCAGTTCGGCTTCTTACACCACTGAAATCTGATCCAAAGGGTTTCCCTTGCATTCCAGCTTAATTATAGTTAAGGGCAAGGATAAAAAATGCCTTTTTGTAAAAACTGCATGGAAGACCCTTGGCCTACAAGCCGCGTGCTGGCCTCATATCCACATATTTTCATCAGAAAGGTATACAATTATACGACCAGTGTGGGAATTAATCTTCTCTCGAAAATAAGTAAATTTTGTCAGAATTTCGGTTCCCCAGACGTTATAGTCGGTTTTCTCAAACTCATCACGATGCTGGGTGTGCACCGATCCCACGCTGGTCGAAATTCCACGAAAAAAGTCTTCCTCTATGGAGACCCGAACCAGCGCAAGTCCCATAGCTCTGCACCAAGACCTCTTGCCTTAACCACTCGGCTACGGCGCACCGCAGCCTTCATGTAAACATTTTTTTAAAGAAAGTATATAAACTGCACTCCCAGCAGGAACCGCATAGCAGCAATATGATTCCAATGTTCCGCATTATACAGAGGTGCCTTTATCCAAGAGTATACGCTACTTACGAATGTCGAGAAGTGAAATCCAAACTTAGCCATTTGATTTTATGTGCTATACAAATATGTATGATAATAAAAATAAAAACTCATAATAAGGCGAAAAATCTATAACAAAAATAAATTAAATCCATGCCAGATTCCCTAGGGCAAAACACTATAGAAAATAATGTCATATATATATATACTATTGAATATTTAATATTTTTTCTCTTATGACTTTGCTAATATTAATTCCAGATATCTTAGTTTGGAGCTTCTGTAGTTATCATTTGAATATAAAAATCATGTGTTTGTTAATGAACTGCGGCTTTTTAATTATAACACTTATCTCGCGCTGGGTATCGTAAGCACTGGGCTATTATTAGATAAGGAAGTTAATAAATCATATGTAGTCTGTGTGGAAATTCAATTCAAATATTTAAGAACAATTTTAATAACTCATAAATTACGGCATAGTCCATGCTATACCGTAGTTATTTCATCAAATTGAATATTTATTTTTCCTGTGGCCTGGCCTCTCTGTAATAAACAAGATAAGACACGCATAATTTAACGCGATACGGTAGATCTATTAAGCAATCCATGTTTACTCCACAATTTTTATTATGGGTTCACTCCTCCTGATTGGATGTAGTGTCTCAATGCAAGGTCACATTCAGAACTTTGTCCACTAGATTTACAATTGGATGCGAACTATTCTGATCTATTTAGATTACAGAATCAATTTTGATCTACAGTATGCCTAAAATGTCGATTTTTACAAGGGGAATCGGTTATGATGAGTAAGAAGTAACACGCATAAGGCGCGTTGCAAAATTATACAAATACCATGCCGATGGGAAGATATCTCGATAACTTTTCTAAAATTACGTTAAACTAAACATTTATAAAACTGTTATTCTCTCAGTTATATAGATGTGAAACATAGAATCTTACTTTAAGGAAGGAGAAAATGTTACATTATTTGAGAATGAAATTCTTAAGAAAATGTTTGGATAAAAAAAAAGAACAGATAGGTAAATGGAGAAGACTACTTAACAGTGAGCTACATGCATGATCTTTAGTCAGATGTAAATATGAACAGTTAAATCTCGTAGATTGCGGTGGGCAGGACATGTGGCACGAATGGGAAATTTAAGAGAGGCATGGAATATGTATAGAAAACCAGAGGGAAAGCGACCGGTAGGTAGAACAAGAATCAGGTGGGAGAATAATATTTGAGGGAGGTAAATTTTACAGGGGATGATTGGAAAACGTTGGCTCAGAATAGGGATGTAAGAATAGCTTATGTCCTCGCGGCCATGAATCTGTGGGTTCGATAGTGCCAGTGAGTTAGTTAATTTATTTAGTTATTATATTATTATTATTATTATTATTATTATTATATGTGAACAAGTAGGTACCAGTATAGTAGAATGATAACTAACAGTTTGCCGGAGAAGCGTCCAAGTATTGGACAAAACTGAACATTATTAAAAAATAAAATAATTCATCAACTTCAATATTCTTTCTCTGTTAATTAAACATCAATAACTATTAGGATATTTTTTTTATGATAGTGTATTATCAGGGAATACTGACTCTTATATTCGTTTAATAGAATGAAGGTTGAACTGTAGCCAAAACATACAACATTACTATGGACCAGATACCTTAAGGGTATAAAGTGTTTGACCACAGACTGGTAGGTCTGAGTTCGATCCCGGGCAGCAGAAGGAGTTTTCATGTCCAGACTGGTACTGTGGATTTCTCAGATTCCTACAAAAATAATACCGGAAATATTCCCTAGAATTGAGCGAGTCACTCTTCCTGCTTCACGTGCCAACTGCTAAGAATCGTGAAATATAAGTCTACGTCCACAAGGTAACTTTGTGATTAACAAACGTTGATTTGAGGAAAGTAACCAACAGGTAGACTAAGGATTTTCGAAGCCTGTAAGACCAAAGATTTTTAAATTTATTCATATTCACCAATGTTTTCTTTTTGAAATCCATTACCCTTCTAATAAAAAATCAACATTATCAACAACAAGGATTAAGCCCAATGGCCTGTTCCGATTTCATTATAGGTCCTTCCATCTCTTCAATGGTATTTCCAACATTCTTCTCCCTTTTGGTTTATAATTATACATTCTTCTTGGTATGCGCTGTTCATTCATTCGTAATACGTGCTGAAGATAAGCATTTTGATAATAAAATAAATAAATTATATATAACTGTTATTCTCCCACTTACATGAATGTGAACACGGACTCTTAGTTTAAGGGAGGAGAAAATATTACGAGTATATGAGAATAAAGTTCTTAGGAAAACATTTTGAACAAAGAGATATGAACAGACAGGAGAATGGAGAAGACAACATAAGAGTGAGCTATGGGATCGTTATAGGATACCAGATATAATACGAAGAGTTAAGTCTCGTAGACTGCGATTAACAGGACATGTGGTATGAATGAATAATGAATGAGGGGTATGGAAACGAGAGAGAAAATGCCCAGTTGCTAGACTAAGAATGAGGTAGGAGAATAACATTTAATCATGATTATATAGATATAGAGAATGATTGGAAAACATTAGCTCAGGATAGGGATGTATGCAGAGCTTATGTCCACGCGATAGTGCCAGTGAATTAGTTATATTAGTAAAGTAAATTTTCTGACACGTGTACTTACGCAAGACTACTTGAGACCAAATTCATAACAACGTAATATATTAGTCGTCATGGAATATAGTTCCCTCAGCATAATTTTGGTCCCTAGATAGCAATAATGTCACTCAAACCAGTGGCCCCCATCTCACCGAATAATAAAACCGAATTGTGTATTAAAAATACATAGGGTCAGGGGATGATCATTTAGCCAGTATCGGGGTGACACGTGTCAGGATTATGGGTTCCGGACTTGTAGCTAGTTGTATCAACCTGGAGTGGCTACTTTAGTAGCTAGCCAAATTTTTAGCGATGCTACGTACACATCGGTCTAATACATTGACCGAATTTCCAAGAGCCAATTTCTTGATCCATCAAAATATACAAAAATCATCCATAGAACACTGATATTAACGTACACATTGAAAATGCTCTGAAAGTGTAAATTTCTTCAGTCATGGGGATTCAAAACAGCGTACTTTCTGTACCTCTTCGCCAAGACGTGATGAATTTGACTGCTCGGCCACTGAGTATGGATTTATGCTCTAAGAATAAGTAGATATGTCACAACGTATTATTTGACTGCAGCTTATGATATTATTTTTGTAGCTTACGTTTTGTTTGCGGATGTTACAGGCACATAGCTCGTTGCTGAATGCTTAATTTTGGATATTATAATTTACAAGTAAACAGTCACGGATGTTTCTGTCATTCTTCGCCTGTTGTCTCTTACCACAGATTATAAGCCTGATGTTTTATAGAAAATTTTGTTGTTCTCGTAGTTACTTTTCATTCGACAACATCTCGAATTTCAGTTAGTTCTTCACCGCCAGAATTTTTGTAAATAATGATAGTTGATAATGCAGTAAAATTTCTCTCCGTAACCATTATGCCTGTTGCAGAACTACGTGTCTTGCGTTGGTTCGAGTCCTCATAGTGGAATAAATTTCCTCATTGAATTTCGATCAGAATGGGACCAGAGTGCATCCTGAAATTACTAGAATAAGTAGTGGCTCCAGCTTAAGAATACCAGTTATAACGGCTGGGTGATCCGACTTGCTGACCACTTATCTCTGTCCTGGCTGGATGATCTTCTATCTCTATAATGAATAAATGTAGATGTGAAGTCAGCAGTCAGCTGGTAGGCCAAGGACCTTGAAGTCCTGTCGCGCCACGGAGAAAACAAAATGCAGTTGAAGCAATAAAGTTTATTAATAATCGGTCGGTAATCTATTCTTATTTTCGTTGCTTGTTTTTTAAAACCTATAACAGTTTTCATGGACATAATCTTGACAATATATTTTTAAATAAATAATTTTACATACCCAAGTTTTCAGATGGTTTAGTCTTAAAATGTGATAGTAAAAAGTCGTCCTAATATTTTTGTTCTAAGTGCTCTGTATAGGTTCTAATTAACTTAACATTTAAGTTGGTTTTAAAATTGTCTTTAAATTTAAACATGATTTTTAACACATTTTTAAAACTTGATAAAGGAATAGTTTACTAAAATTAACTGAAAAATTAGAGAAACCTATCCAGCGATTTCCAAATAATTAGTCCGCAGCGCAAATACTCGGACACACTTGCTATCTGTGTCTTCCACTCCTCTCACCGACATCATCAATCATATGTTCACATCTACAGTTGCACTTGCTTCCGTTCTCACCCTTACCCTGTCTCCCAACTGTCAACTGACCTTAAACATCACTATAGCACGCGCGTTCGCACATATCTCGGTAAAATAATATAACTGTAACCTAACAATCATTAAAGTTTTGTAAATATGATTGGCATAAACATTATTTTCAGATATGGAATTTCATGTTACTTGAATCCATGTTTAAAACATACAATATAAGTTGATAATTCATATAAATAATCCGCGAACACATTATGTTCCTACGAATAATGCACGAAATTCTGATCCTATTGTTTGTGTATACGTATACTATATGTCTCTTCCCGCCTTATTTATTGAAGTAACTGCAAGCTATGTTTTTTTTAAATATTTACAACTTTATTGAAATATACGTAATTGAACATTTGAAGCTCTCGATATTGTTTCACTGAGTGAACGAATATTTAGTAATTCTTTAAATGATGATAATTATATCTAACGCTAAACAAGTTTGGACATTTGTACACACAGTCGGTTTTTTCCTTTGATGTATATTAGTTATTAAAGATGACGTTATATTAAATTATTACATCACAAATTATTAACGCTGCAAATTCAAAGAAAACATGCCCAAGGGGGTGGGTGAGTTTTGGATATACTGTTCGGGGGGGTATAGTCAGAGAGAAAATTGTTTCAAGTGGAATATATAGAGGGAGGAAATGTGGTATGGGGTGGGATATTATTTAATTAAAATAAATAGTGGCAATCTCCCTTGTGCATCAGCGCCTGTTCGCCTCACCCTCAATCGATCAACACACATACACACATAGAGCTTGGTACTCTATAAACAAAACACAGGGCTCCGTGGTTCTTTGTGACATATATGGAACGCTTTGTCGGCCAGAATCAACTGCCCCCTATAACTACATGTGGCTGTAGGGCTATAGCAAGTACTTCATGTCAAACGCAGACCCTGTCTGATAGACCACCCTTCACACACATACATTCAACCGACTCTCTCTCTCTCTCTCTCTCTCTCTCTCTCTCTCTCTCTCTCTCTCTCTCTCTCTCTCTCTCTGTATGTCTGCTTCCATAACCCCCTTTTCCCATCCTTCACCACAAAGCCTTCCAACAATACAACACTGACAATGAAGATGCCTTCAGGTGGTCAGTCCATTGTTCGAAATAAGAAGTTGCTTGTGTTGACCCACCGGATTGTACTATATATGTGTTGAAAATCAAAATTGTGGACAATGTTGGACAGGACTAACATGGTCTCAAACCAGGTTAACGCTGAAAATCTTATCTATAATCTTTATAATATATTATCTCCACCTTCCAGGTGCGCCAATGTAAGAAATTGATTAAGATTCTGCCATTGCCAGAGGCTTTTACCTAAGAAATGTATTACAACTCCGCCAATGCCAGGGGAGAAAGCAAGAAATGCCATAGAAGACAACCTGGTGGTATTAGAAGAAATATATATATATTTTGTCTTGTGTTTCAGAATAAATATTACAGACTTCTAGGGGTTGTACTCCACCTGTCGAGTCGGAGGAAGATCTTTCACGAATTCTGGCGGCAGCAGGAATTATTGAGCACACACCAGGTCTTGTGGAGCGTGTTTTAAAAACATGGCTAGCAGGTACACTTGTGCAACGAAGAACAGGGTCTCCACGTAGAATCACACATGTAGTACAACCCCCTAGAAGATTGTAATACTTATTCTGAATTACAAGACATACGATATCAGTCCATTATGTTTCGATTTTCAAACCTACTTTCCATTGAAATGGGACGTCTCCGAACATGAGTTCCATATCAAAACTTTATCGTATATATATATATATGTGTGTGTGTGTGTGTGTGTGTGTGTGTGTGTGGGTGTGTGTGTCGATTTGTAGTTTAAACCTTGTACGGGATTTGCATCATCTAACTCGCCTTACCAAGTTCGATCCCGAACAGCGGAGAAGGGAAGACTCTTCGTTACTCATTGGCCATGGAGACCACTAAACCTTCTTAGAATTAGCATCAGGAATTTTCGCTACGGGTCAGTTCGGTAGGGCTAGTCACACTACTCTTCATTCTTACCGACACATTGGCTGAGAATTGTGTGTCCATCCCCAAATGAGCTCATGGTCTGTTTACTACGGACTGTAGGTACCTTTAACTTATACTAATTACAGTTACTCGCCGCATTTAACCTTTCCGTAAGAGGTCGAACGGCAAGTGAAAAATGTGCTTGGTCCTTGGAGGAGACGTTCGACACCAAATGAAAAATATGCTGAAAGGTAAAAGTAAAGTGTAAAGTGATCCCACAACAGGCCCGGAGGCCCTTGGGGTAGTAGGAGGTTAAGGCTCCCACTTTTTCTAGACAATCGGCACTTTATGTCAGCCGGGTTGTCAGCCCTGCGTGACGGCCGCCTTTACCCCCAGAACAAGCGTCTGGTACTCATTTCCGTTAGAGGCTGAGTCGACCCCAGGGCCATAGTGCCGCCAGAGGGTTAGGGTCAGTTTAAAAATCCTGACCCCAACGGGACTTGAAACCTCGACCCTCCGGCTTGTAGTTCAGTGCCTTAACCACTACGCTACGGCGTGCCCCCGAGAAGACGTTCGACAGCAAATGAAAAATATACTGAAAGGTCACTTATTTAATAATAATAATAATAATAATAATAATAATAATAATAATAATAATAATAATAATAATAAATGTTCTATTTATTCTGGTTGAGTTAAGGCCATATTGTATGCCCTTACCTTCCAATTCCCACCAAAAGCGTACAAAACATAGATTGGTGATTATATACCTGTATACAATAAATAAGATATAATAAATTATAAAAACGTGAAAACATGAAATGACGTACAATATAATGTAACCCTTATTTTTATAATCCGATGATTATAAAAGTGACAGTGATAACGATAGTGATAGTATTTAGAAGACTATAATTAAACCCAACCACCAATTATTAGGTCTGCAAACAAGTTATAAGGCTGTTTATCTCATAGACCAATAATTTTGCTTCTTCCTGTTGATAAAATTACCTCTTCCTGTTCGTAATGAGATATATCTCCACAAATTAACATCTTTGGCAAGGATATCGTTTCAAAAATGTACAATCGATGTGGTACAGCAAGAAATGCAAAAAGAAAACAACTTAAAAAATTACGAAAAATAAATTCTATTGCGCTAAAAATATTAGTAGATGTTCTATAAAGGATCTCTATTATTGTTAATAGTTATTTCTCATACAGTCATCTGTTATTGATTTTTTCTCAAGCCCAAAGAGATTTAACAGTAAAGATATGCTATTTATAACTATACATTCGGCTTACAAATCGTTCGGAAATAAGATCGGAATACATAACCTCACATTTGGTTAATATTAGACATTATAACTTTTTTTAGCTTCTGATGTTGTATTATTCGCTAAATAGTCTCTCCAAATCCAACGCGAGGTTGAGTTTTTCATTAGACAAAATCACTTGCGTCTTTGTCGTTCGTTATTTTGTCAGAAAAACACAACCTCTTGTTAGATTACTGTTGATAAACGTTAATATAATATTTAAATCGATGTTAAAGAAATTATAAATTTAGATTTTTTAAACGCTCAGCAGCCATTGATTGACAAGGAACTCCAGTTGAAGGGAATAGAGATAGTGTAAGATGTAAGTGATAGTTGTCCTGTGTTGAAACAAGCGAGAGATTACGATGTGATCTTGTGTTCAAATTATTGTTGGAGAATAATGACGGGAAACGAGAGGTTAAATAATTTGGAGTCAAATTATGATGAATCTTAAATAAACTATTTAGAAGGAAATGGAAGGTGATACGCGCTCCAGCAGTTATAAAGGAGAAGAGAAAAACTTCAATTTTACAAATCTTTAATCTATCCTACCTAAGAAAATTAAATTTAAACCTGAACTAAGATATTTAGTACTAAAATTATGCAAGTATCAGTATATAAATAATATACCGAAAAGACATAGTTTGTCCTTACTAAGAATTTTTGTAAGTATATTTTCCCTCTCAATGAAGACTATCATCGGGAATGAAATTGCAGCTGTTCTCTGTTTTCAACATTCCATCATCACAAATTCAAAAGCTACATTCATTGACATTTGAATAAAAAGATAGCTGTTAAATCAAGCAAGAGTAGTAGTAGGCCCAACTATTTAAATTCGTCTGCGATTGTCCAGAAGTTATGTTGCTTGCCTCTAGTCCCATGGGTCGCGAGTTCAAACCCTGCCGGTGTCGATGGACTTTTAGGAAGTAAAAATCCAAGGAACAAGTTCTCCGAGAGAGACTTTAGGCCTTATGTCCTGAGTTGAAGATTTTCAAGCTCGTAACAGGACCATAGACCTCAATAAAATGCCTATATCAAAATTCAACCGACCTTCATCCCTCCTAGTAATACCTTAGTAGCCTACTAGATGTCTCATTGAGCCGATGTGCTAACCACATGTCACTCGTTGACATATCTAAGTAAATAAACGTAATTAAATTAGCCTGGTTTAGAAACTCCCGCTAAGGAGCACCTACGCGGAATGTATGGGGTATAAAAAGTACGGTACCGTTTAAAAGGCAATTATTCAATCAATAACGGCCTTAATAATTTATATTACTACTAGGGAGGTTTTAGCGATTATTTCCTGGTGAAAGTGATCATGGTTAGAGATAAATATTTTATTAGCATAGGACTTACAACGCCCACTAAAACTAGCAATGCTATATAGCCCGCTTTAGCAATATAATGCAATTTATATGTCCAAGATTGGATATGTCTACCAAATATAAGAGTAAGGTATTTAATATTGTAAAAAGCATATCAAAACATAATGGGGGCATGTACGTTATCAACAGAGAAGATTAACAATGCTGTCTACAATTTGATGAACTTGTCAGGCGCCATGTTAATATAAACTTACGCTATTATCAAGCCTATACAGAGTGATTCTTAATTCTTTTGGATACTGCTGATGGTTTTGGGGACTTAGTGATTGAAAGTTTAATGAAGAACCGTGTGTGAAAATGACTGATTCCGGTTTTATGTTGATGGAAATAATCGAGAAATAAAATATTCCACTTCATATTAAAAAATAGAAAAGCGACTTCTGAAGTCATCTGATGCCATTATGTCTTTTGTTTACAATGTGATGTAACACATAAGAGTCCCAGATACTTGACGTTACTAAAAGAAGCACTGTGGAGTTTTTCGACGATTTTCCACTGAATATCTTGGACCAAACGTGGTAGCACCAGCGCACATTTTATTTGCATCCCAATAAATATCGCTAGAACATTTGAAGAACACAGATGAAAAATGAAGAATGTAAAAAATAGTGAAAATAGCTATAACCTTGACATCTGGTGCATTTTTTGAATCTCTGAATTTGTAGAGTAGATATTGGACATGTCTCATTGCAAATGTTATATCAATTTTAAAAAAGGAGATAGAAATAAAACAAGTAATTATAGAGGAATCAGTATTTTGAAATCTGTATATAAAATATATGCAGGGATATTACTTAACAGATTAAAACTAATAGCAGATGCATTGCTTTTAGAAGAACAGAACGGTTTTAGACAAGGAAGTCCTGCTCTGACAATATATTCACTATGAGACAGATTATAGAAAAGAGACCAGAATTCAATTTACTCACATATTTAGCTTTCGTAGATCTTGAAAAAACCTTTGATAAGGTGATAAGAAGAAAATTGTGGGAAATAATGAAGGCAAGAGTCTTCATAATGGCACGAAAATTATCCTTGATTTAGATAATTATTCCAGTGAAGAAATTTTAATAAATTAAGGAGTTCGACAAGGGTGTACATTATCACCTATATTGTTTAATATATATTTTGACGGTTATGCGAAAATGGAAAAAATCAAGTTCCATAGGAATACAAATTAATAAGGAAATGTATATGAATATTTTAATGTATGCAGACGATCTGGTAATTATACAAAAGTCAGAGGATGATTTACAAAGAGCCATTTACATGTTGAATCAATTAGGACTCATAGCACTTCCTCCTATTCTACTTCCTTCACAGTAGCCTCTGCCCGCTCCTGGAATCTCCTTCCTCAAGATATCAGGGGTTGCCGCACACTTGGTACCTTTAAGTCACGCTTATACAGTTACCTGTTGTCTAATAATTAATTTTTCTCTATTTATTTAATTTTATACTATGTCATTAATCGTTTCCTCGTTTTTTATATATCTTGTACATATTATATATTTAATTTAGAGTAAATCAAAATACATTATAAATATTAATTGTATTGTATTCATAACTTGTAATCGTTTATATATATATATATATATATATATATATTGTAATTTAGATTTAAGACTACTTTTTTGTTTGTATTTTTTTAAACGTGGTTGGGTGGTAGACAAGGCCTTAAGGCCTTAACTCTGCCAGGTAAAATAAAGCTATTATTATTATTATTATTATTATTATTATTATTATTATTATTATTATTATTATTATTATTATTATTATTATTATCATAATCTCAAAGTCTCAACTTCAAAAACTGAAATTATGCCTTTTCAGGGCAAAGTGCCAGTCAGAACAAAAATACTAATTAATAATGAAATAATAGAACAGATAGCACACTTTAACTACCTTGGTTCAGATGTAACATACAGCTACGATTGGGACATACACAATAAATTAAACCGATATCAAATGATGTGTGGCACCATAAGAAGAATCCTCCGAAAGACTCGAAGAGAAACTCAGCTCAGGTTTTATAAAATTATAGCTGTTACTGTTCTTTTGTATGGATATGAATCTTGGGTTCTTACAAAAAAAGATATCTCAAACATTCATGCCACTGAAATGACATTTTTAAGATCCGTAAAAGGATGTACACGCATGGATAGATTACACAATGAATCAATAAGAAATGAACTGGAGATATTTTCAATACTCGATAAACTAGACGAGCACAAATACCAATGGAAAGAACATTTATACAGAATGGACAATACAAGTTTATCCTAAAAGATCAACGCCTACAAACTACATGGAAAAATATCTTTGGGACGGCCAAGGAAACGATGGACTTGAGACCGGAACAGGTCTCATTGACCTAATCCTGGAAAGGAAGAAGAAGCAGAAGAAGATATTGAACAAACGTGGAGTGTCCTAATGAAATCAACGGTTTTGCTCTTTATGGTCTTCTCTTGTAGAAATATTACAGGGTGATGGTGGAAAACATCTTGACTCTTTAACCTTTGATGAAGCAGTGATTTGATTTTGTCAACATTGTAGCATTAGTAGTGGGCTACATTTTCGGAAATGGTCCATCCTCAAAACTTAATCTTTAAATATCTATTATAACTCCCAGAAGTCATAATATTGATCCTTAATAATATATATCCATCCACAGTAAATATGCCCGAGGGCAGGTCCTTCACTGCAATCTTAGCATTTTCATGCAATACTTTGCAGCTTTACTAGGGAATTATAGGCGTAGTAGCTTCCCGTTGCTTTCCACACCGGTGAAGGATGATGATGAAAATTATGATGATGGCCGGATGATTTTCGGGAACCGTTGGGCCCTAAGGTTCCTGACATTTGTCTAACAGGTGAGGAAAAACCCCGAAAAACTTCACCCAGGAACCCGGGCCCGCTGCGTGACAAGCAAGCACGCTACCTCGAGACCACAGCGGTGGAATATATATATATATATATATATATATGTGTGTGTGTGTGTGTGTGTGTGTATCTAGAGGGTGTATCCTGGATTTATAATGCATGAATTCCGTTCTAAATCCAAAATTTCAAATTTGTGTTTTCCAACGCTATAGTCTTGGTGTTTTTCCAAAAATGTGTCAGAATTTTCGAAATTTCAAAAACTGCAAAAATACTATCCAGAGGGTGCATCCGGGATTTAAATTGCAAAAAAAAATCCGATATAAATAAAATTTCAAAATTGAATTTTCCAAGAATATAGTCTGTGTTTTTCCAAAAAAATGTAAAAAGTTTCGAAATTACAAAAACTGCAAAAATACTATCTACAGACTGTGTCCGGGATTTATAATGCAAAAAATTCCGGTCTATAAACAAAATTTCAAAATTGAGTTTTCCAAGGCTATAGCCTCGACATTTTTCCAAAAATGTTAAAAATTTCGAAATTTCAAAAACTGTCTATCTATATGGTATATCCGGGATTTATAATGCAAAAACTCCGGCCTAAATCCAAGATTTCAAAATTGAGTTTTCCAAGGCTTGGTTTTTTTCCAAAATAAAAGTCAAAATGTCAAAATTTTGGAAATTTCAAAAAGTGCAAAAATACCATCTAGAGGGTGCATCCCGGATTTATAATGCAAAAAATCCGGTCTAAATTCAAAATTTCAAAATTGATTTTTCCAAGGCAATATTCTTGGTGTTTTTCCAAAAAAGTCAACATTTTCGAAATTTCAATAACTGCAAAAATACTATCTGGAGGGTGCATCCGGAATTTATAATGCAAAAAATCCGGTCAAAATCGAAAATTTCAATTTATATTAAAACTACATGGCCATTGGCTGCAATAATACATATTATATATATATATATATATATATATATGTGTGTGTGTGTGTGTGTGTGTGTGTGTGTATAGACAGATCACTTAAGTACCTTTTTCTCCACTGTTTGTTAACGGTTTTTTATTTGTTTTGTTTAGTATCTATTGAAGAGCTTTAGTGTTATCAATACAATTTTTTGGAAATTTTATTTTTTTTACCTTCGACGTAGAGTCGAATATTATATTTTATAAGTCTCTATTCGTCATATTTCAGGCTACTTACATCTACAATCTATAATATTTGTACATTACTCAATACAGTTTTTATCATTAGAATTCATTATATTTGCTACATATCTTTATATTATTATTATTATTATTATTATTATTATTATTATTATTATTATTATTATTATTATTATTATTAATCTTATTATTATTATTATTATTATTAATCTTATTATTATTATTATTATTATTATTATTATTATTATTATTATTATTATTAATCTTATTATTATATTATTATTATCTTATTATATTATTAATCTTATTATTATTATTATTAATCTTATTATTATTATTATTATTATTATTATTAATCTTATTATTATTATTATTAATCTTATTATTATTAATCTTATTATTATTATTATTATTAATCTATTATTATTATTATTATTAATCTTATTATTATTATTATTATTATTAATCTTATTATTATTATTATTATTATTATTATTATTATTAATCTTATTATTATTATTATTATTAATCTTATTATTATTATTATTATTATTAATCTTATTATTATTATTATTATTATTATTATTATTATATAAAGAACAAAAGAAACGGAAAGAATAAGACATGTCAAGAACAAAAGGAAAGAGAAAATGAAATCCACCATATAAATGTCAAAGCAAAATAATCCTAATCTTAAGATGTCAGTTAATCCACTTCCAAAAAATATATGTATATGATAATAAAACGTCCAGTACAATGCCAAATAAAATAAAATACAATTTATACTAACAATGTCTAATACAATTTAAAACTAACAATATCTATTATAATATAAAGTGAGATAAGTGCGGTGACGTGTTATTTATGGTCGAATTTCGACCATTAGCCGAACACTAGTTTGTATAAATGTGCATATTTATATTTACAGCAGGCTATAAGTCCATTTTATAAATTTTATGACAAAATAATTAGGCTATTTTTATTCCTAATTAATGGGGTTTCCTGAATAAATAACTGTAATAGTGAGTGATCTGCGCTAGCTGAGATGGAAGCATGCCTGCTTCCTGACTAACGGATCCGTTTTAAATTCCCCGCGTGGTAGTAATTTTAGTTGTAAAATTTTAAATTTTAGGGTTAGGAGGGATGATGGTGTACGCTCATTGACTGTATTAAATATATATAAGTTATATATATATATTATATATATATATGAAAAGAAAAAAAGGATGCTTGAATCGGGATTTGAACTCGAGTCTCTAAAGTCTGTACTTTTAGCGCTCTAACCAACTGAGCTACCCAAGAATTCCAATACAAGCATTCAATTTTCTTATACATGTAGTATTCTCAATTCACACAAGAGGTAGTGGAAATTTATTCCAACTGCCATCTCGCGGCTAACATAACAATTAAGCAAATTTTTAAACAGAATATATTTATAATATCTATATATCTATATTTATAATATATATATATATATATATATATATGTCCACCGCTGTGATCTCGAGGTAGCGTGCTGCCTTCTCACGCAGCGGGCCCGGGTTCGATTCCCGGTCGGGACAGGTTCCTGGGTGAGGTTTTTTGGGGTTTTTCCTCTCCTGTAAGACAAATGTCATGAAGCTTAGGGCCCAACGGTCCCGACAATCATCCGGCCATCATCATCATCCTTCACGGTGTGGAAAGCAACGGGAAGCTACCGCATTTAAAATTCCCAAGTAAACCTGCAAAGCATAGCATAGCATAGCATGAAAATGCTATGATGGCAATGAAAGACCTGCCCTCGGGCAGAATTACTAAGAAAGGAAGGATATATATATATTATTTTTGCTATTAGTAGGCTACATTGGTTAGGATGTTACACCTGGTGATCCTATTGGTGTTTCTTTATCTTCATCATCATCATCATCCTTCCTCACGCAACGTACCCATGCCCGACACGTCGAAGGCTATCGCCTTCGAAAAAGTATCTTGGTCGAAAGAGTGACGATCTTTCACCATAAAAATACAACTATCAAGAAACGCGGACATGGGTTCCACTGAGGTAAAAATTTCGGAAGCTCAGGATAGGGATGTAAGGAGAGCTTATGTACGAGCGGCCATGAACCTAAAGTTCGATAGAGCCAGGTATAGTTAGTACCAGTTTATAACCTATTAAAAAATCAGAAATATTGAAATCTCAAAAAGTGCGAATTGCTTTTTTTTTCTCTCGTTAGTTTTGAAGGTCTATTGAAACGTTTAAGCCCCTGGAGGATTTGTTTCCTGCCAAGGGCGATGGACATTTCCGGGGCAATGTTCCTCCCTCTTGGCGGATGTTAACAGTTGTCGGCCACCTGTATGTGTGGAAAACATATCCTTTGCCAATTTCCTAGGTGTAGAAACTAATCTCATTGTAGAAATAAACAACATTGATTCCGGAAAACAAAATAGGTCTATTACATTTCTATGTTAATATATGGTTATCTGAACTGTTTCATGATTATCGTGATAGTGATGGATAACTGGGTCCCGCAATTAATAAAGTTAGTTACACTTATTCGAATGTGTCTAAATGACACAAAGAGTGTTGTGCGGTTAAGAAAACAGTTTTGAGATACATGACAAATCCACAATACATTAGAGCAATCAGATGTACTATCTCCTCTGATATTCATTTTTGTACTAGAGGATGTCATAAAATCTTTGAATGATAAAAACGGCGTATAACTCAATGATATTAATAAGCTACGTATTTGTATATGCCGATGATATAGCCCTATTATTATTTATTTTATTAATTCTACCGTAGGGTATTCTTTTCCACTTCACCAGAGTTAGTTATTAGGTGATAGCGAGGAGATACTAAGAGCCGACACGCATATTCAATTGAGTAACTTTAAGAAATTGAGGCTGGAAGTAAATATCAATAAAACTTGATATATAACACGTATATAAAACTATTATTCTACCAGTTATATTATATGGGTGCGAAACGTGGACTCTTACTTTAAGGGAGGAAATGAGATTACGAGTATTTGAGAATAAAGTTCTTAGGAAAATTTTTGGACCAAAGAGAGATGAACAGACAGGTGAATGGAGAAGACTTCATAACAATGAACTGCATGGTCTTTATAGGAAGCCAGATATAATAAGAACAGTTAAGTCTCGTAGACTGCGATGGGCAGGACATGTTGCGCGTATGGGGAATGAAAGATGTGCATGGAAACTTCTTGTAGGAAAGCCAGAAGGAAATCGCCCAGTTGGTAGACCAAGAATGAGGTGGGAGAACAACATTATCTATGATTTGAGGGAAGTAGATTATACAGGGAATGATTGGAAAGCATTAGATCAGGATAGGAATGCATGGAGAGCTCATGTCCGCGCGGCCATGAACCTACGGGTTCGATAGTGCCAGTGAGTAAGTAAGTAAGTATATTACACGTAGAAAAACATTATATAATGTAAATGGACAGTTAATGACAAGAAACGAGGGAAATTTTGAAGAAGTGTCTGAATTCAAATACCTAGGAGCAATAATTGTAAAGAGGAAGGAGGTGAAGAAATAAATTAAACTTGTGCTTAATACTGGGAACGCATTACAGGAACTCTTAACATTCAAAGTTATCTAAAAACCGTTAAACTAAAATTTTATAAAACTGTTATTTTTCCAGATAAATGGTTGTGAAACATGGACTTCTATTTTAAGGGAGGAAAACTTATTACGCGTATTTGAAAATAGAGTTCATAGGATTTTTTATCCTAAGGGAGACAGACAAACAGGTGAATGGAGAAGCCTACAATGAGCTACATGATATTTATGGGAAACCAGGTATAAAAAGAATAGGTATTTAAGTCTCTTAGAGTGCGATGAAAGTTAAAAATTAAATTGTGCCTGTTGGTAGGTGCCGTCGTCCTCAACTTTGTTAATGTATTGTATATAAAATTAACTAGAGCGCTTTCGGAAGATACCATCCATCTTCTGCAGGTTGAGTTTCCGTTACTTGTTGTGTACGGTGTATACTCCAACTGTTTGTAGCAGCAACTGACTTGTTTTTGACGATCTCGTATAACGGGTTTGACTGGGGTGCGTTCTCATTGAGAAGTGAGGTGTTGTTTGTTTCCTTTATAATTTCAAGGTCTTCAAATATATTTATCCTAGCTGGAATGTTTTCTCGGTGGAATAACGTGAGGGTGTTTTAAATTATTGTGTTCATTCGATGACCTGCGTTAATGAGATGTTTAGCATAGCTTGATTTATCACCCGCGTATGAAAGCACTCCAGTTAATTTTATATACAATACATTAACAAAGTTGAGGACGACGGCACCTACCAACAGGCACAATTTAATTTTTAACTTTCATCATCTGACTTCACCTCAACGGAATTTGATAAGAATTTTACTAGTATTGACTCTTAGACCACGATGGGCACGAATAGGGAATTAGAGAGGGGCATGGAAATTTGTAGAGAAATCAGAGTATCTGACAACATCTAACGAGTTCCGTTTTAACAGAGGAAACTGTGAATATGACTGTTTTCAGATGGAGATCCACATTTATTTTATATCGTTTTCAGCTCTCAAGTGAAGAAGAGAAATATGACAGAAGCAGACACGCAAGACCGGGAAGTGTGGAAGGAAAACATTCTATATTTTGGTTGAGGATACCTGTGTAAATAACAGAAACACTCTTGAAATAAAAGAACAGCTCTCAAGTGGAAATATGACAATTTAATTTTATGTTTAATAGATTTTTAACTCAAAATAATGTATTAGTTTTGAAAGTAAACATTGTTCTTGTTCTCGAAATTATTAAGGGGTCTTTCAACTGGCCGAAAACTGATTTGGAGAGTTATAAAATTGTCTTTATGTTACAGGAGTGCTCATGTAGAAAAATATTTACACTTTTACAAAAAACGAGGAAAACTATTGGGGTTCAGTTTTTATCATTTGTGATACTGTAGTTTTTTTAATTAAGTTTTCACGGTTAATACAGTTTTACCACGTAACCATGACAAAAATAACATTGTAACATGAGAATGAAGCACAGTTGTGATGAAAACAAACGCAGATATCTTCATTTTAAAGGTAAAGTAATCTTACTATGGACATTAGACGTTTCTTGGTGCAGTAGGAGGTTAAGACTATACCTTTCTAGACAGTCGGCACAAAACGCGATGCCGGTAAAATGAGTCCTGATCCCAGGAAATTCGGCACATTGAGTCCCGGGTCGAAGAAGTGTAGCGGCTAATTTGAGTCCCGGTTCAAAACGGATAGTAATAGGTAAATAATAGAGAATACCGCGTGGAGGTTGCTGGATCATCCCCCAAAAATGTATGATGGTAAAAATTATACCTGTCCACCGTTGCGTTGTGGCCTCGAGGTAGCGTGCTGCCTTGTCACGTATCGGGCCCAGGTTTGATCCCCGGTCGGGACAGTTTTATGGGTGAGGTTTTTATCGGGTTTTTTGTCTCACCTGTAAGACAAATGTTCGGAAACTTTGAGGCCCAAACGGTCCCCGAACAGCATATGGCCATCGCAATAATCATCATTCATATTCATCTTAGATTAAGATTAGATAATATCTAATCCTAATAAAACTACTAAGGAATTGTAACAAGGGTGCAGTCAATCCCCAATTTTATTCAATATTTATGTACAATCTATATTAATGAAATAGAAACAAAGCTGCAAAGGCAAGGGATACCAATAGGCAACAAGATTTTTATGATATTACAATTTGCTGATAATCAACTGGTTTTCGCACAAGACAAATTTGATATGGAATTCATGATAAAAAGGTTGAAAAACACATATGAATCACGGGGGTCTCACGGTAAATTTACAAAAATAAAGCAGAATATTTTGCAATAAATAACAATGAAAGAGAAAATTTAAACTCCACCATGGCCGGTCCCAAGCCCGGATGAGAAAGGAGGAGGGGGAGGAGTAACAACCTCGTTAAAAAACCAGGGTTCAGTTGGCTCCGACTGATAGTACTCTGTAAGGGCCCCTAGCCAGGGTTACGCCGAAGACCACAACGGCAGATTCGGCGCAGAAGGAGTCCTTCATCACGGTGGATCTGGCGAAAGTGGCAACCCTCTAGATGGGGTTAGTACATCCGGGAGCTGGACCTAAAGCTTCGAGGTGGCAGCCCCACCAATGGTCTACTCTGCATAGCGTTGGTACCGCGATCAGAGGAAAACATATTACTCGTATTCTTCACAATGGAAACTCGGACGGACTTAACCAAAGACGACCTCAGCGTAGAATTAAGGACAAACGATTTGGTATAAAGAATCGGATTAGAGTGGGAACTTGGAATGTCAGAGGACTAAACACAAAATAAGAAGAACTAATCAGAGAACTAAATAATCAAAATATTGATATAGCAATACTTACTGAAACAAAAAAGAAGTTGAAAGGAACAAAATATATTGGTAATTATATACTAATATACAGTGGAGTACCTCAAGATAGAAGAGCTTGCAGTGGTGTAGCTATACTAATTAATAGCAAATGGAGATCAAAAATAATAAGCTACAAATATGTGGATGAGAGAATAATAACAGTAAGGTTGAAAATAGATCGGAATTACTTAAACATTGTAGGAGTGTATGCACCAGAAGAAGGGAAAATTGAAGACACTGTTATTTTCTATGATAAATTACAACAAGAAATAAATTGTATTAAAAACACAAAGTATCATCTTAGGAGGTGATTTAAACGCCAGAGTTGGTAATCTCCCAATCCCAGGAATAGTAGGTATGTTTGGAGAAGATGTAATAAATAGAAACGGGGAAGAACTTCGACAATTTGCTACCTATAATAAACTAAAAATCACGAATACTTTCTATAGGAAAAAGGACATACACAAGTATACATGGTGCGCTAGAAACCAAAGATCTTTAATAGATTACATAATGATTAATGATAGACTCAGGAATCAAATACAAGATGTAAGAGTATACAGAGGATGTGACATATATACAGACCACTATCTATTGGTAGCCACGATACTTATAATAGCCAAATGGAAGAAACCGAAAACTCAAGAAAGAATAAAAGAAGTGGGTTTTAAAGTATATCTTCTAGAAGAAGAAAGTATAAGACAATTATACAAAAAAAGGCTACAAGAACACTTAGAAAGAAAAGCAATTAATGATAATCTAAATGAAGAGTGGGAAAATATGAAAACATGTATTATAAATGCTGCAAATGAAGCTATAGGAAAGAAGAAAAAGATTCGCAACAAAAGAGGATTAAAGATATGGAATGACGAAATAGAGGAGGCTGTGCGAGACAAAAAAAAAAGCTTATTTAGAGTACTTACAAAAGAAAACTGAAGAATCTAGAACTATGAATAAACAAAAAAGAAATCGAGCAAAACAAATAACTCGAACAGCTCATAAAGATTCCTGGGAAAGATTTATTTCCAAAATAGAGCACGATGTACATGGCAGACAATCGTTAGCATTTAAAGTAATGAAACAATTAAATACAACAGAAAAAGATACTGCAAAACTAAATACCATTGATCTGAAGACATGGGAGAATCACTACAGAGAATTATGGTGTAACGAAGAAGAATTAGTTATAAAACGCCCTTCTGAAAGTGAAAATAAATCAGAAATAGACAGAATTACTCTAAGCGAAATGAGAGAGGCATTGAAAGAAATGAAAAATAGAAAAGCACCAGGTATAGATGGTATAAACAATGAACTGATAAAGTATGCAGGTTTATTTGCAGAAATAAGATTATTAAACTTAATAAACGAATGTTGGAAGACATGTAAAATACCTGAAAATTGGAAGATAGGTGAAGTCATATCCCTCTTCAAAAAAGGAAATAGATTAGATAGTAAAAATTATAGAGGTATCAGCTTATTGAACTCCACTTATAAATTATATGCAAAAATAATAAATAATAGATTGAAGAAGATATCTGACACACTCTTAGAAGAAGAACAAGCAGGGTTCAGAAAAGGAAGATCCTGTAGTGATAATGTGTTTATTATAAAGAGACTAATTGAAAAGAGAAGAGAATTTAACCTGCCAACATACTTGTTGTTCATTGATTTTGAAAAGGCCTTTGACAGAGTAAATAGATCTATACTATGGGAAATAATGAAGGAACGAGGATATCCACACCATCTAATAAAATCAGTCCAAGGCTTATATGAAGAAACTAAAGTTGTGATAAAAACTGATGGAAAAAGGTCAGAAGAAATTTTAATAAATCAAGGAGTTAGACAAGGGTGTAGTAGTCTTTTTAATATACCCATATATATATATATATATATCGACGACATTATGAAACAATGGAAAATTATAATGGACAATGGCCTTAGATTGAACAATAACTCAAGTATTAATAACTTACTTTTCGCCGATGATTTGGTCTTACTACACCATGATGAAGATCTGTTACAATTGGCTGCTTACAAACTAAATGCAATATGTAGCGATTATAATTTTAAAATTTCAATAAGTAAAACAAAAGTAATGGCATTTTGTGGAAGAAATACTCTGCGTGCAAAAATAGTAATTAGAGACGAAATTATTGAACAAGTATCCCACTTTAAATATTTAGGATGTGACATCAGCTATGGGTATGATAAAGATATTGAACACAAAACACATCAGTTTCAAGCTATTTGTGGTACAATAAATAGAACATTGAATAATAAAGCCCATAAACAAACAAAATTAAAATTTTATAAAACAATGGCTGTCCCTGTCCTTTTGTATGGGAGTGAATCTTGGATTACCACTACCAAACAAGAAAGTAAAATCCAAGCAGCCGAGATGAAATTTTTAAGAAGAGTAAAAGGCTGCACTAGAATGGACCAGATAAGAAACGAGGATATCCGTGAAGAACTGCAGATCTACTCCATAAAAGAAAAGATATTTAACAAAAGATACAGTGGAAAGAACATGTAGAAAGAATGGAAGAAAGAAGATTACCAAATAAAATCTTCCATTATTTTCCAAGAGGAAGAAGAGATGTCGGACGTCCTCGGAAGAGATGGTCTTAGATCTATTAGTGAAGACGGAACAGGCAACTCTTGCCTAAACCAGGAAGTGAAGAAGAAGAAGAAGAAGAAGATTAGAAACATAATGGAAACAGAAGAAAGCATAATTGAAAGAATTGAGAAGAAGGAATTAAAATATTTAGGACACATTTTAAGAATGGAAGATGAGCGATGGCCGAAACTACTATATCAATGGCAACCGACCAGAAAGAAGAAAAGAGGGAGACCAAAGGTTACATGCAAGGAAAACATGAAGATAGTAAGCAAGAGTGCTAAACATTGACGATGCCCAAGATCGTAGGCTTTGGAAGTTTTGGCAGGGGAAGACGGCAGCAGCTGTAAAAACACGAAGATAGATAGATAGATTAAGCTTAGGATTAGGGAATCTCTAGCGCACTACTATCATCATAATCGCCCATCATATCATCGGGGCAACGTAACCCCACATTCCAGGCCCCCAACCTCAGAAGTGGGTTATAATTACGCCATTGCCAGGAGAGAACACCAGAAATGTTCAAAAGGACAAACTGGGGCATTAAAAAAATTATACCTAAAACCTCGAGACCACAGCTTACAGACCGGAAATCTACTTCAAGATCATTATACCTAAAATTGTTTTTGTCTACTATTACAAGAATTAGTAACGCTTTAATCCACAGTTACTAGGCAACACAACATATACTTTATATTCTAACGAAACACAAAACACGCTATCAAAACATAAAATGCAGGTTCAACAAAACGTAAAATACACTTTAATGATTGATAGTTATTGTAATGTTATTGTAATCTACATTTGTACTATATAGGCTACATAAACTTTCCTTGACTTTCTGGAAGAATATTAATAGTTGCAACTTGGATTGCTTTTAAAATTTTTCCTGACGAACCGTGAAAATCATCTTCTCTGCTCATTTATACTTCAAATATACATCTGAAACTAGCACCCAAAATTTCAGAATATTCCGATTGAGGGTCTTTCCACTTTTCAGCGGTTGCCCTTTTACCAGCCGGCTGCTGGCCCTTCACATCCACATGTGTCAATCACAGAGGTAGATGATCAACAGCCAGTGTAGGGGTGACATGTGGTTAGCATGTCGAGTCCCCCAGCCGTTATAGCTGGTTCCTCAACCTGGAGCCGCTACTTATTGTAGCTACCCAATTGCCTCACGATGCTGGGTGGGCACCGGTCCCATACTGGCCGAAATACCATGAGAAAATTTCTTCCCCCATGGAGACTCGAACCAGCGCAAGTCCCGTAGCTCTGCGCCAAGGCTTCCTACCTTAACCGCTCGGCTACGGCGCGGGACTAAATTTGAGAATATAACTATGTTGATTTATCGTGTTTTTTCTCCAAAGTCCACATTACTCTTTCTTTAAACATTATCGTTTCCTTGATAAATACATTTAATTAAATATACTAATTATATGCCTACAACATATAGTAAAATACTCTCAACGTAGATAAAATATTGTAGATAACACATCGTGAAATTTGGTTTAGTAACTAGTCATCTAAACAACTATTAGCCTGGTGACAAAACATTAAAAATCACCAATTTTACAAATTCTAAGATATAAATTTGCTCCGTTGTCAACAGTGCCATTTTTTCAGCTATTTGCTATTCCGTTTCAATTTTCTTAACCTGGTTTGTTGAATTACTATATAAAATGTAAATTTCCGTTTGAAATATTTTCAATACGCTGCAGTGTAACTGAGACTGTTTTGCACTCTTACAGGAAACGTCCTGACGTCAGTGAAACCTTTATCGTAAGTAACGCCACAAGTGATTTCCAAATTATCAATAAGTTCACGATATCACGAGGTGAGGAGTGAATTTATCTAGAGAATTTGGAAATCAAGAGTGGCATTTGTTAGGACTATTTAACGAATAAAATTAAGCTGTTTACTCACAAATCATTATTTAAATATAGTTATTTTACAATATTTATATATTTAATGTAAACGGCGATGTTTAAAAACAAATGAGAAACGTTCTCTTTCGTTTGTTCATCACTGCAACCAGATCATATTTTGCCAAATAGAATCGCAATATTGTAAGAATGTATCCTATTGGAGAAAAAATAAACAACATTACAGGTTATTAATTAATTTCTGATGTCCTGTGATGTAGATATGTCAATTATATTTTTCTCCAACGTTAACACCTGGGAAAGAATACGTTTAAGTAAGTGTAAACAGTGGTTTCTTCTTTTTTATGGTATAATCAATTGCTACGAATGTTTCTCTATTATATCTCGCAAGCAGAATCTAGTTAAATTCGTGCACTATATGGGAAGCCACTTGATAGAATGAAAGCGATAAAATAAAAGTTACAAAATCGAGGTGAAAACGACTGTGATGCCATTTGGGGCATGAGTTAAATAGTCACATTAAATTGGAAAGACAATATTTTTTTAACTTTAAGCAGTAACTGATTACTTATTTATGGATAATTGCTTATTTTTGTGTTCACTTCATTAATTTTTATTTTTTCTTCAAATATTAACGCGTTTCTGTTCGTAACAAATTAATAGTACAGCACAAAATTAATAACCAACACAGGTGAGAAAATTAGAGAATGCTATCTGGATCCAGGACTCAATTTACCTAGATCGAGGAACTAACTTATCGTCCACATAAGGGTCGGAAATTGACCGGGACCCATTTTACTCAGACACACGACACTCCAGCTGGATTGTCAGCTAACTTATTCTACGCGTAGAAAATAGTCTCTCATTAATTTGAAGTAGAGACCGAGCGACTGGCGCCCAGTTAAAAAAATCGTGATCCCATCTGGAATCGAACCGCAACCTTCCGGCTTCTAGTGTATTGTCTTAACCAATTACGCCATGGTATGCTCCCTATCTTCACTTGTTTACACTTTTTTAAAAATCTCTCATGTATCATATAGAAAACAAATTGGATTGTAATCGCCAGTCATTGACGAGTGTTCTCATAATCTGACAAAAGTTTCAATAAGAAACAGAATTTGTTGATTACACAGAATCAATTGGACCGATGTAGTCCAGAGGAATTAATATAAATATTTAATGAAATTATAACGTTACATTTTGATAATTGTTCAAGTGCATATTTAATAATAATGTTTGAAGTGAGGTGGGGTTAAATGTACTTGTTGGAGCAGTTGCTCCCGTGGTGACATGTGTCTGGAAAATTGGAAGTGTGACTTGCTCCAGTCCTCAGGGACTTGACGAGGGGTTGTAACCCTGTTACAAGAACCTCAAGTCAACTAGACTCAATTTACTTGACGGCATAACTGCAAAATGGTACGTACGCCATTTGCTTATCCTATACACTTGAATGCTCACCTAATTTTCAATGCATAATACAATTCACGTTATTTTAGCTTGTGCCCTATATAAAACCAATTCATCTTTATTATTATTATTATTATTATTATTATTATTATTATTATGTTAATAATGGCGTTTCTTCTAGCATTTACATAAAATTGAAATTAAATTTCAATTTCTAGATTTAAACACAGCAGATATTTAGGACTCATGTTATATAGGTCTACAACATGTACATTAATCAGATCCAATATCGATCCAAGCAAGTAAATATAGATTTAAGAAAACAAATTCATTATTTAAACATTTAAAAATTATAATTAAGTGGTAGCCTACGAGTATTTTGGTTTATGTCATCTTTATAGGCCTATATATAAAAATGATCGTCTGTGAGTCTGTCTGTTCGTCTGTCCGTCCTTTATGGACTAAAAACTACTTGGCCGTCATTTAGATATTTTTGGAAACAATTAACGTATATATATAGGCCTATAATATATTACCGTACGCATTATAGAGGCCGGAGTTAAAAAAAGAGGAAAACGTGTCAAGAAGACCGGGATAAGTAGATTCCCGGGCAACGACGGAGTATCTAAATATTCCGATCCGATTGAGGGTCTTTCCACTTTTCAGCGGTTGCCCTTTTACCAGCCGGCTGCTGGCCCTTCACATCCACATGTGTCAATCACAGAGGAAGATGATCAACAGCCAGTGTAGGGGTGACATGTTGTTAGCATGTCGAGTCCCCCAGCCGTTATAGCTGGTTCCTCAACCTGGAGCCGCTACTTATTGTAGCTACCCAATTGCCTCACGATGCTGAGTGGGCACCGGTCCCATACTGGCCGAAATACCATGAGAAAATTTCTTCCCCCATGGAGACTTGAACCAGCGCAAGTCCCGTAGCTCTGCGCCAAGGCTTCCTACCTTAACCGCTCGGCTACGGCGCGGGACAGTATCTAAATATAATTACGATATAAATGTATGGTTATTTTTCTTTTTACATATTCAACTAAACATAAAAACACATTTCATTTACTTAGGTATAGCAGCGCACGCCTGGTATTAGCTATTAACGTGAGATATAACAAAATTGTAGATTAAGGATATATGTATTAACAATAAGAAGAATCTCAATATGGTCTTTGTTTTCGATCTTTAATCATGTTATATAATAAGTAGGTCTGATAAGTTGAATAGTCTAATAGTGCACTTAATGTCTGCAGGGACGGGGGGAGGGGGGTATGAGCGTGCGGTGTGTATATGTGTGGGGGTGTGTGGGTGTATGTGTGTGTTCTTTTTTTTTTCTAATTTGTTTTCTAGCATTTTTTTTTTAATATTAATGTACGGAATGTGGATGAATGTAGATATGTATTATTTTGATTTAGTGCAGACATAGATTTTACTTATATGTAGCCTGTTATTGTTTTTTGATACAGGTGTATTTGTAGGTATTTGTTTATATTATTAGTTTTATTTTTTTATTCATGGAAAAATAATGCACGTACGGCCAAGCAGGCCCGTGCGCAATGTAAATGCATATGTATTTTCTTTATTCTGAAAAAAAAGGCAATAAATTCCATTCCATATATATTTTTATTCTTTTCTGAGTTTGATATTAATCTGTTTTTTCACACACACACATATATATATATATATATATATATATATACATATGTATGACATGAAAAATGCCTTAGTATTTTTCTTTTCATGTCACATTTGCCTTCATTGCTAAATGTCAAAAATATAGTTATAACATATATTTGATTTTTCTCATTTTTATTAATTAAGGTAAGTGGCCAGTAGGTAAGTCAAGAATGAAATAGAAGGACAACATTAACCATGATTTGAGAGAAGTAAATTATACAGGGGATAAATGGGAAACAAGGAAGTTGCAGATAGTTCATAATTGTTAATATCTGTATAATTTAATCCTGGTGAAGTGGAAGAGAAAATCTAATGGTCTTAACCCCATCATGTAAAATGAACTATTATAATCATCAATATTATTAATATTATTAGGAGAGCTTACAGGCTCGATAGTGAGTTAGTTTTGTGTTAATTGATTTTTGTTTGTTATAGTGTATTTCATATTGTGAAACTTGCTCTTATGAGTATATTTATACATTCTGTTTTTTTTTCTCGTTAACAAACCTTCATAATGTAGGCCTATATATTGTATGAAACTGAACTATAACTCAACGCGGGACATTGCTCATTCGAATGTCAATACTTCGTAAAAAAGTTATTCCGAATAAAAATTAGGCCTATTCTTATTAAAAATAGACAATAAAATGTTTAAATCTTGAAGAGAATACCGTATTTTGACTATATTAAACAAAAAAGGTCCGCGTCTTAGGTAAGCGGTCTATATTAGCAAGCCTTGCTTCGAAAATTCGATGGTTCGAGTTCCCATGGGGGAATTTCCTCAAATAACTTCGGCCAGTGTGGGACCTGTCCCGCCTAGCATCATAAACATATATTCTAAAACTAATAACTTTATTTCATGTAGAAAATAATATTGTGCAATTCATTATAACTTGATTAAAATAAATTTTATAAATATTTTCAATTATATAATATGTTAAATATAATATGTATTGTTTTTATACCCGGCGTGCACTGCTACGCCTAAATAAATTAGATGTCTTTTTAAGTTTAGTTGAATAGCTAAGTAAAAAGAAAAATAATTATAAGTTGATATCGTACTTATTTTTAGATACCCCGTGCTGATTACCCGGCGTTCTCCAGGAATCTACTTATCCCGTATCTTCTTGGCAATAAATGAGATGAAAGACAAAAATGGTTATTGAGAGTTATCCCTAAAAGATGTATTACTGCCGCGGACTTTTTTGTTGATTTGTTTTAGATATTCAATTCTGTGTACTTTAATTTGGTGTACATGTTATGATTTAGGCAGCCTAAGCCATTTAATCGTCCATAAATTTCCGAAAAACGTGTTTTTCGCTACAAGGGGTGATTTTTAGGAGTGAAGGGGTTGAGTATTACAACTCTCTTATAGTCTAAAACCTTCCCAGGAAACTCCTGAACATTTTGCAAGAAGCCTCACCACAATCGGATGAACAATATGGCAGCGCATAAAGGACAAACAGATAGACAGACATACGTACATTCCTTTTTTTTTACATATATAGATTCCATCCATAGTAATTCTGCTATGCTTTGCAGCTTTACTAGTGAATTGTAGGTGTGGTAGCTTCCCTTGATTTCCACACCGGTGAAGGATGATAATGATGATGATGATAATAAGGATGATGATGATGACCATATGATTTCGGGGACCGTTCGGGCCTTAAAGTTTTCCTGACATTTGTCTTACAGGCGAGGAAAAACCCCGATAAAAACCTCACCAAGAAAAACTGTCCCAACCGGGGATCGAACCCGGGCCCGCTGCGTGATAATGCAGCACGTTACCTCGAGACCACAGCGATGGACTTATATATAGATTAAATAAGAAATATTATAGTGATTTGTACCGTATAGGGTAATTAGTATGTATTACAAAAGTTTATTTTCATTTTGAACCTTTTGCATCAGGGTTATTTTTTTATACAAACAATCTCGAATTTCTTGGAGTTAATGAATTAATTAATTTCTTTAAAAATAGCAATACTTTACTGGCTGTTACGATAAGTAGAGTTAAGAAAATCACAAAAACAATCGAGGACCAAAATTCTGAACAGATTTCACCTTTATAATAGATGATTATCCACATCTGTAAATGGCATATGTAGGCCTATATGTGAGGCTAGCAGCTGGCTGTCAGATCAGCGGCCTTCTAGATCTATTGTGCCATGGATTTTAGTTTTAATTTTAACACAAATATTTTATATCCCTGGCTTCATTATACGATATGATTATTTTGTAGCAAGATACATTTTTTGAACTCCTTTAAAAAATTCTTTAGGCTTGTATACAGACTATTACCTCTACATGACTCGACATCCTAGAAGGTTCTTGGTCTTCAACTGGCGTGGCTGGTGGATATCAACCGCGTTTATCATTCACATAAGTGGTCGATCATCCCGCTACTATAGGGGTAATATGTGGCCAACAGTTTGGGTTATCTAGCAATTATAGCTGATTTTCTCAACTAAGAAACACTACTGTCTCTAACTCACTGGCTCTACCGAGCCCTTAGGTTTATGATCGCGTGGTTATAAGCTCTTCATACATCCCTATCCTGAGCTAATGTTTTCCATTCATCCCCTGTATAATCTACTTCCCTCAAATCATGCTTAATGTTATTCTCCCACTTAATTCTTGATTTACCAACGGGCGTTTTCCCTCTGGTTTTCCTAAAAGAAGCATCCATACACCTCTTTCATTTCCCATTCGTGCCACATATCATGCGCCTCACAGTCTAGGAGACTTAACTGTTCTTATTATATCTAACTTCCTATATTGACCATGTAGCTCAGTGTAATTTTTTTCCATTCACCTGTTTATTCATCTCTCTTTGGTCCAAAATTGTTGTTTTTGTCCTTCTTCTTCTTCTACTACAAGGTTTAGGCTATGCAGCCTGTTCCGGCGAAGTTAAAAGTGGAGTCCATCTTCTACGTGGTCGGCCAACATCTCTTGTTCCTCTGGGATTATACTGGAAGGTTCTTTTTGGTATTCTTTCGTTGTTCATTCTCATTAAGTGTTCTGTCCATTTCTTATTATTTTCGCTGATGTTATCTTCAATTTTATATATATTTAATTCTTCTCGTATAGTTTCACTCCTTATTCTATCCGCTCTTGTGCATCCTTTCACATTACGTAAAAACAGCATTTCCGCAGTCTGTATCCTGCTTTTATCCCTTGATTTCATTATCCAATTTTCACTTCCATACAACAACAAAGGAACAGCCATTGTTTTATATAATTTAAGTTTCGTATCTTTCCTTGTTTTCCGACCTAAGGTTCTTTTTATGGTTCCACAAATAGCCTGAAATTTATTTACTTTATTTTCTATATCTTTATTTTCTCTATAAGTTATATCACATCCTAAATATTGGAAATGTGATACTTGTTCTATTATTTTGTTATCCAGTACAATTTTTGATCTAACTCCATATTTACCAATAAATGCCATTACTTTTGACTTTTTTATTGATTTTTACAATTATATCTATTGGCTATTAATTTAAATTTATATGCTAACATTTGGAGCTCATTTTCAGATTCTGCAACATCGTCAGCGAATAATAAAACATTTATTTTATCTTTATTATCAATTAATATTCCTTCATTAGTTAAAACCTTCTTCCATTCTTTTAGGATATCGTCTATATAAATATTAAATAATATAGGTGAAAGTGAACACCCTTGTCGTACTCCTTGGTTTATTTGAAAAAATGTCTTATTTTTAGTCAACTGAGGGTCAATACAAATATTTGTTCCATAGTACAAGCTCTTAACAGTTTCTATAATCTGAATAGAGAGGCCTTTTTCTTTTAGGATATTCCACAATATTTCCCTGTTTACTCGATGAAATGCTTTATCTAAGTCTGTAAATAACAGATGTGTTTCTTGGTTTTTTTCTTGTCTTTTGTTTATTATCTGATTCAGGGCAAATACTCCATCGGTACAATATCTTCCTTTTCGGAACCCGTTTTGTTCTTCTGCTAGTGTTACTTCAGTAATTCGTTGTATTCGTTTTGGTATTATTCTAGCATAGATTTTATATCCACTATTTAGGAGGGTAATGCCTCTGTTATTAGATGGTTGGTTTCTTTCTCCTTTCTTGTAAATTAGTTTTACTATACCTTGCCTCCATGTTACTGGTATATTATGATTCTCCCAACACACATTAAGAAAATTCAAGAATCTTAATTTAAAGGATATAGGCCTATCTGCATATTTAATTAGTTCTGAATTGATGTCATCTGGTCCGCTAGCTTTTATATTATTTGCTAATTTGAGCGATTCTTCCAGTTCTTCCATTTGTATTTTATCTACTTTCAAATTCTCACATTTTGGTTCTTATTCGTTTTCATTCTCGTTGTACCACAGGTCTCTGAAATATTCTATCCAATGTTCTTCTGATATTGATGTAGGTATATATGCAGCTTCTTTTTCTGATTTATTTAAATATTTAATTGTCCTATAAGCAGTCTATTGTCGTCCATGTAGATCATGTTCTAGATTAGATACATATCGACTGTCTTGGTGGGATTTCCTAACAATTTTCTTAAGAACTTTATTCTCAAATACTCGTAATCTTTTCTCCTCCCTAAAAGTAAGAGATCTTGTTTCACATCCATATAATATAACTGGGGGAATAACACTTTTATATAAGGCTGCTTATCTACGTTATCCAAATCCCGCATGATGCTGAGTGAGTACCGGCCTCATTGCATTGGCCGAAATTCCTTTATAGAATTTGTTCCCACATGGAACTCGAGTCCCATATTTTTGCCCCAAGACAATGCCTTAGATCGCTCGGTCACTTTTGTATGTATATTCAATAACAGTTAAATAAGAGAAGTTGCTTTGTTAAATTGTTCACAAGGTTTTGTTAAAATAAATATTCCCTAAAAATTAGAAAGAAATCAGTTTAGTAAATTATATACTTTATAAGCAATATTTTAACATTTCTACATAAAGCGTCCCATATTATAAAAACTGTGCGCCTTTAGGAAGTATTCTTAATAATAACATTATCAAAAGTGTAATTATTGTATTGAATTGTATTGTAAGCCCATGTTTTCCCTTTACAGGGATTTAGGCGCTCTCCCCCTACAGGGAATAATTTGAACCATGCTAATTTAGTTACACTTGTTTTCGTATAGATGTCATTTTTGAGTGGTCCGTGGTCAGCGTTCCGCCTCATACTGACATCTATAGGAAACCAAGGTAGTACTAGGACGGGAAAATTCGGTAAATTTTGCTTAGAGGCCTTTTCATTCAGGCTTAAGGATTTTTTACGAGCCTGAAAATCTTCCGACTCGGGACCCACGGCTTAAAGTCCCTCCCGGAGGACTTGCTCCTTGGATTTTTCCGTCTTAAAAAATCCATCGACCCCGGCCGGGTTTGAACCCTCGACCCTCGGGACCAGAGGCAAGGAGCATAACCACTTGTCCACCGCAGCCGATCAAAAGTGTAATTAAAGAATATAAATATGTCGTCTACCGCTGTGGTCTCGGGGTAGCGTTGCTGCGGGCCCGAGTTCGATCCCCGGTTGGGGAAAGTTTCCTGAGTGATTTTTTCCCGTTTTTTCCTCATCTGTGAGACAAACGTCAGGGAACTTTAAGGCCCAAACAGTTCCCGAACACCGCCTGACCATCGTAACTATTATTATATTCGCCATGTTTATTTGTGTGTGAATGGTGTGTTTCGTCTTAATGTTTTGTTTCGGAGGAGGCCCTGACAATGATCCATAATTTAAATGTCCTCTCCCGACAGGTTGTATTGTACTGTAAGGCCCGGGCTGTGTGTTGCATGTAAACAGATGGGGGTTAAACTAATTTAATGGAATGGAATAATTATTTTGAGAATATTCATGCACTAAATTAATTGGTGTTAAAAATGTTTCTATAGATTGTAAATCATAAATTATGTTCTAATTTCAAAAATGGATTTTATATCAAATTATCGTTGTTTTATTACTTGAGATTGCTACATGGTGCGGATTATAACATAACGAATATCCCACTTAAATAAATGTGGCTGCAGGCTAACGTGCTTGCAGTGATTACATTTTTCCCATATAAATATGCAATAAGTTATATACAATACATTAAGTTAACAAACCGCCATTAGGGTGCTCTTTACTAATTAACTAACATTTTAAGTTACTGTCTTTTCGTTCTCATTTTTAATACTTACTCACTGGCACTATCGAACCTGTAGGTTCATGGCCGTGGAGACATAAGCTCTCCATACATTTCTATCTTAAGGTAATGCTTTCCAATCATTCCCTGTATAATCTGCTTCCCTCAAATCATAGTTAATTTATTCTCCCACCTCATTCTTGGTGGACGTTTTCCCTCTGGTTTTCCTACAAGAAGCTTCCGTGCATGTGTACCTTCAGGGTCGATATCGCCTATATTGATCGCCATTAATTAGTTTACTCTTGCTCAATATTATCACAGATACAATTATAGCTTAATATAAACAAAGAATAAAGAGAACCGATAAAAATAACTATTTAGTCTTAGCAGAGGTTCTGCGTGCTGGGCCCGAGTTTTACGCATACTTGCTTCATTTCATAAACAACTGCTAGTATACAAAAACAATAATTTGACCTGTACTTTATTGTACTTAGCGAGGTATTTAATGAGACCAAGAGATAGGAGATCATAGGGCACTAAATACTAAATTATTGCAATAAATTATTAATCACAAGGATTAACTAAAATGAGATTTAATGAAAGTTGTCATATAAATTAAATTAACAAAATAACGGCTGTAATGCAAAAATTATCAAAATAATAATGAAGGTTAACTAATCATTAATAATAATAATAATAACAATAATAATAATAATAATAATAATTAATGTATTTCATACTAGACAACATTTGAACTATGTACACTCACACAAAAACAATACTTAACTCTTTGTTCCCTGTAAATTCAGAACTAATAAACATGACTATTGAATCTTGAGGTGATGTCCACATCGCCATAACTAAAAAGTCCCACTCTCGGAGAAAGTGTCTTCCTTTCTTAGGAAGACTTCCAGTCTATAGGAGCCAGTCCCGGCTGCTTCCACGAAGCCAGCCCACCGACTGCTTCTACCGAAACCAGAGCCCGACAGCTTAACGTACCGTGTCGCTGAGGACGGACCTTCTCTTTCGCGCAGTACATGCGCGCAGGAGTGGGGGAAAACGATGAGTTCGGAAAGTAGAGGACACAAAAGGAAAGAGTATCTGGGAGACACAGACGTAATAAGTCTCCACAGACATCAGGGCAACACAAAAGTTCCAAAAATCACGCATGCACGGTACACATGTCTTTCATTCCCCATTCGTGCCACGTGTCCTGACCATCGCTGTCTACGAGACTTAACTGTTCTTATTATATCTGGCTTCCTATAAATACAATGTAGTTCACTGTTATGTAAGTCTTCTCCATTCATCTGTCTGTTCATCTCTCTTTGGTCCAAACATTTTCCTAAGAACTTCATTCTCAAATATTCGTAATCTCCTTTCCCCCCTTAAAGTAAGAGTCCATGTTTGGCATTCATATAATACAACTGGGAGAATAACAGTTTTATATATTTTTAGTTTAACGTTTTTTGAAAGGAGTTGGGACGTCAAGAGCTTCTATAATGCATAATAGCACACATTTCCAGAATTGAACCTATGTGTAATTTCTTTGTGCATCTCATTCCTATTTGTGATTATTTGTGATTGAATTCAGCCACTTCCTCAAAATTTCGCTCATTTATCATTATCTGTCCATTTCCATTATATAATACATTTCTATGTGTGACCATATAATTAGTTTTATTGATATTTACTTCCAGTCCTCCCAATTTCTTACTGTTACTCAATAGTGTGTGCGTGTTGACCTTAAGTATCTCTTTGCTATCGCCCAGTAGTACTACATCATCAGCATAAACTAAGAAATTATTAATACCATTGAGTTGCAGGCCTTCTTCGTCCTCAAAAGATCTGATGGCTTGCTCTATGGTCTATTTCAAATGAGTTGATAGAGTTCCCCTCTTCACTCACTCCACTAGCAGGTAAGAGCAACCAGGAAGACAAAAGTACTAATCTCTGTTGCAAAAAATCAGTCTTCACATTTATGAAAATATAGTCCTACATTATTATATTTATCTATTAAATATTCTCTATCTCTCCCCAGCACTCTCTCGCTTTGTAGGTAATTTTACATCCCCCGGCCTACTGAAGACAACTGAGCAAGGTATATTTATAATTGTTGTATGGCTTATACCGGTACCCAAACGGTCCCCGAAATCATATGACCACCATCATCATCATCATCATCCTTATTATCATCATCAGTATATATATATATATCCATCTCCATCCATTTTAATTCTGCCCGAAGGCAGGCCTTTCACTGCAATCACAGCATTTTCATGCTATGCTTTTCAGTTTTACTAGGGAATTATAGGTGTGGAGCATCCCGTTGCTTTCCACACCGGTGAAGAATGGTGACGATAATGATAAGATTGATGATGATGGCCGGATGATTTTCGGGGACTTTTGGGCCCTAAGCTTCCAGACCTTTGTCTTACAGGTGAGGAAAAAACTCACCCAGGAGCCTGTTGCGACCAGAAATCGAACCCGGCCCTCCTGCGTGACAAGGCAGCACGCTACCTCGAGACCACAGCGGTGGTCTATATATATATATATATATATATATATATATATATTTATAAGAAAAATGAATGTTTGTACTTGACTTGCTCGGTAGCGTAATCAGTAGCGCACTGAGGTATCAATCCAGAGGTCCGGGTTCAAGTTCCGTCCGAGCATTTATTTTTCTTATCATGTCATATATATATATATATATATATATACATCTTAGGCCCAGCCACCACCCCTTGGGATACCTCGGTCATCATGACCATACTCCCAAGTTCTAAACTTGTCCTCCCTATCTCAGTTCGCGTCCACGTTCAAGTTCTCGGCTTTGAAACCAACACCTCTAGGGAAAAGGTGTTGGAGTTGCAACTTCTGGGAATTGCTGACCTTCGTAGTCGTCAGGTCGCTCATTCCTGACGACCCCACAGTTGGTCCACGGGCTCTTTGAGCCTAGCCGGGAGGACTGCTGTCGCAGATCCACCGACCGTTCCCCTGTTCTGCCTCCAGGGACGTATCCTGCAGCCGTTGTGAGACCGGCTAGGGCTTGAGTCCACAAGCCCCACAGTGAGAGACTTTAGTACATCCAGGTGCCCATCTCCTGGCGACCCCACAGTTTGTCGACGAGCCCGTAGGCTGAGCCAGGAACCAGTACAGTTGCTCGCCTCTGCACTGGTCTGAGCCGAGCCCTGGTCTGCCGCCAGGGACGCCTTCTGCTGCTGTTGTGGGCCAGCACGGAGCTCGCAAGCTCCAACAGATGAGCCTACCCCACTAATGGTTCACGAGTCCCTTGGACTTGACCGGGAAGGACTGTCTAGCAGATCCACCGACCTTTCCCCCAGTGCACCAGCTGGGGACGTGTTTGGATGCTGAAGTGGGTCCAGCCTGAGCATTAGTATGTCAGGTCGCTCAACTCCTGACGACCTCACAGATTGTCCTTGGGTCACTCGGTCCCGGAGTCGGCGCTAATCCCACCAACAAAGACGCGCGTCCTCCTTTCTCGAGCTTATCGACCTGGTGGTAATTCCCAGTATTACGCCCGGTATTGTCCCAACCAGCCCGTTCGCAAGACTAGGCCTAGTCGTGCCGCTGCTGTGAGACAGCCCACTGAGCAATGTAGGCATCCAGGGTGCTCATCTCGCATGGTGCCCCCACAGATGGTCCACGGGTTCATTGAACCAAGAGAAGGAGCTTCCGATCTCCAATCTCCCACCGCTCCACCAATAGCGACCACAAATCCCGCTTGTGGGCCGGGATCTCGAGGTTTGACAACAGGGCCCTCATCTTCCTGTTGACCCCACTTATGGTCCGCGAGTCCATCAGACTTGGAAGGGAGGACTGCCTAGCAGATCCACCGACCTTTTCCCCACTACGCCACCGAGGGGACGCGTTTTGTTGCTGAAGTGTAGTACTATGTTGCTATGTAGTACGTCAGGTCACTCGAGTCCTGACGACCTCACAAATGGCCCGTGGGTCCGGACTGGCCCTAGCCGGGAGGAGTGCAATGCAAACCACCAACCGTTCCCCTATCCGCCACCCGGGGACGCCCCCTGTTGCTGTTGTGAGCACAACTGGGACCCGAGAAGCGGACCCCCAGGGTGTCATATATATATATATATATATATATATATACACACACACACACACACACACAAGTTGTTAAAAGTTAAGACGATTCCTCTAACATGTCGAATCAAGAATGTATAACATAAGAAAATAAATCGCCTTGAATTTATAGGGATTTTATAAAAGTAGGCCTAATTAAATAAATTACTTTCTTAATTTTTGCATATTAAATTTTCAAATTCTCTAAAAGTAAAATCACTATCTCGTAACTTAAGTTCATCCAATCAAGAGCATTACAAATTTCACTAGTATGTCATATGTAAAAGTGAAGATATATTTATACTATATAATGTGAATTTCAAAGTAACTTATAGGCCTAATTTGAGTTTCCATCATATACATACATGTCGTTAAAAACAATTATCAATTAAAAAAATTAAAACGTCGATTTTTAAGGGCATGTTTAATCCCTTATTTTAACTTCAATAAAAAGTAATAAAATAAATTATTAGAAGATTTTTTTTTCAATGGAATATTATCATATCTATCTTACAGGCTGACAATTTTTTTGTTGGTATTATGGCATCTACGAAGTTCAATATTAATCAGTATTATTTCATGCTTTAGTAACTTGCAATTTAGATTGTGGTCAATTGTATTATTAAAAATTCCATTGGGAAAGTTAAATTCTAACTACTCTGTGTATAGATATATAATTAAAAAAACATGTAATCTATCAAGCGATGCAATGCTCTTGTCATAACATTTACACGGTTTCGATTACTGCGAGTTTTCATTCATCTGAAACTGTTCGCTGGACCGTGCAAACAAATAAAGGAACTTCGCATCCACGCTCGAGAACATAAAATGAGTCATTAGATTGTTGAAGTTCCGGAAATTTTATGTTATTTTTATGAAATCATATTTCATTTGACTAATCCATTGGATATAGTAATTTGTTATTCACTGCCATTTGCAACAAAATTACAATAAAAATATACAACTTAGTTTTTCCGCACATGATGTTTATTTTACGATAATTTGTCTAAAAATTACGAGCGCACACAGCTTGAGAATTTGATACTGATATTAACTTAATGCTTCAATATTAACATTTCAGACTTCCTAGGAAAGTATTAAGATTGAATATTCAATAATGGTCAGTGCTTTTCTCTTCTCATTCTAATTTTGTTTTTTAGGTTTCAAAGATCGCAGAAAAAATACAAACAAAGCCTATTGCTATGGAAAGTTGGATTGTTAATATAACAATATAGGGATTTTTTCTCCTTATTCTTATTATTTCTATTTCTTTTGTCTCCTCCCCATAGAACGTACAAGCGGAAACAATTTGTCTCATCGCCTGTAGGTAGGGATCAATTAGACAGGTATCACTAGAAGGTACCCCTGGTGCAGTAGTTACTAGAACGTCAGGCCAAAACCAAAAAGAACATATGGCACAACCATCACCAAAAGTGGAGATTTAAAAACTCTTACTGCGCCGAGAATTGAACCAGGACCCCCGCGCGTGTAGGGAACATACCGACAACGGTACGCGACAGACTTTTCAGATAAAGGGTCCCAGACAACCTTCCATTTCTGAACATTTCCTTATAAAATTATAAGGCTAGTTCAGTTTTGATGCCAATAAAAATGTTAAGGTATTTTCTGGCGATAGGTATAATTAGTAGTACCGGCATTTAATTTTCTGACAGTGACAATTTGTTGTAAGGATGGAACACAATTTCTCCAGTCTTGTTTACAATTGTTGTGAATAACAAGGTAACAACATTGTTAGTGTAACCTGTCTTGTATTGAAGTGAAATTTACGTGCCTGTTAGGAAGAAGAAAATGAAGTTTTGTGAGATGAGTGAAGTCTCTTCTGGCCGTCAATAGCCTTTCCGTTTTGTTGGAATTAAGTTAGTACGTGAGAACAACTTTGTGCCTTGTTGCCCTCTGATGGAACCGACTTTTTCTTTTCCTCCTCATAATTTAATTTCCCAACTTCAATTAACAAACTTTCTAAATATATGAACTTTATGTTCCTATCTGTGTCTTATTCAGTATAACGATTTTATAAATCAAAACAATACTTAGTCTGTCGAACGAGTTGGTTTAGACATAGTGTTTGAGACATCGTATTCAAAATATACCAGGATATACCAGGTTCAAATCTCTGGTCGGTTTTTCCAAGTTTTTTAAGCTTCTACTTAAACATAAATGCTATTACAAAGATAGAATTTCATTGTCATTATCCATTCCATCATTCAAATTTCATCATCATCATAGTACATTCACGAAATTAGGCCATGTGTTGACCGTTTCAGCCTCAAGAGAAGCACCATCCAGAAGTCTTTTAAGTGGACGTCCTGGTCTTCTTCTTCAGGTTGATATTTCTTCGTGTTGAAGTTCCTTATGACGGGTTACTGGCCCGTCGTTAAGTATTCCAGTGGTAGGGTTGCTACCTTTTAGTATCTGGACATACATTATGATACCGCATTTACTCAGTACCCGATGGAACTGTAATACCGCCGTGACTCGGTCCTCAGAGCCTCGTTTGTGAAAACGGGTTATACCACGAGAAGGTTCGGATGAGAATTGGGTAGGAGAGATTATCTACACGTCACTATCCCTTACAACCCTCATTCAAATTTAATGATCATTAAGTAACAATCTACAATAATGTTACATTACAGCTTATTTAAATACTACTAGACGCGATATTAGCTTACAAGATAAAGCGTCTATAAATAAGATACCTTCAAACTAGACTACATTCATCCGACACCGGTTACTGTAATAAAAAAAATCAGGATTATTTGGAGGAAAGTTCTTCAATCATCAACAACTGCTTTAAATTTTGGTAAATTAAATGTGTTGATAACGATTGGGGAATTTCCTTCCAGAGAACTAAACTTTTTTTTTTATTACAGGACAAAAGTAGCTCCGTTTGACAGCGTTTCTTACCGTTAAATAATCCATCCATCCATAGTAATTCTGCCCGAGGGCAAGTCTTTTACTGCAATCATAGCATTTTCATGCTATGCTTTGCAGCTTTACTAGGGGATTATACAGTAAGTGTGGTAGCTTCCCGTTGCTTTCCACACTAGTGAAGGATGATGATGATGATAATGATAAGGATGATGATGGCCATATGATTTCCGGGACCGTTTGGGCCTTAAAGTTTTCCTGACATTTGTCTTGCAGAAAAACCGTCCCGACCGGGGATCGAACCCTGGCCCACTGCTTGACAAGGCAGCACGCTACCTCGAGACCACAGCAGTGGACAGTTGAATAATGTACATTAATAATAATGCATATCATGATTATGAAATTTCTTTTATTAGTATACTAATTTATAAAGTAATATAATAGTTTAGCTCTTATAATGAATTCCTTTGAATGTTTCTTGCTTCACTACAATGTTTAACTAGTGTTTTGCAACCTTTTGAGTGCGGGACTCTCCATGTTTGTTGGTTTAGTGTTTGGGCTTTGCTACGGCTACTGATTGGGAACAGTTCGCTTGAGTAAGCTTGGTCTCCGTGTTGTAAATTGTAATTTCACCTGGTTTCCTGCTAAGGGGCGTTATTACTCATTAAACACCGGTCACCTACACATAATTTCATAAGTTAGGCAGGGACCAGCTAAATTTCTTTTACAATCCAATCGCAATGTTGTACGAAACGAATTGGAAATTGCTAGAGAGAGAGAATCAATTTGTATAGCACTATCGTGTGATGTTTATTTAACAGAAAACCGATACAGAAATGCAACTGGTTCATTCGCGTTGTTATATGATACAAATTCTCTTTCATCATTATGCATTAGGTGTAAATCAACTGGAAATGCATATCGTATCTCTTAATGGAAAAGTTGATTTTTTAAGATCACAGAGAGAATAATTTTGTTTTGAATTTAAATATTGGATGACATTTATATGATAATTTGAGTGATGTGCATATTTTGTAGTTGCCATAGAGTGTAAACGAATTCTACCTATAAATGTTCAAAGATAGTTTAGTGTTGTATGTTTCAATATAAGCAACCAGTCTTATTTACTTTCCATGTATAACTCTATTGTTTATTTAAATTGACTATTTAACTCATGCCCCAAATGGGAGAGAATCACCAATCACATTTCAATGATTTTTTATTTACAACCAATCACAGTCGTGTTTCGCCTCGAATTTATCAACGAAAGTTTATCATATTAAAGAAAGCCTCCTTTTTAACATTCTGAATAGGTCATAGCATTATTTTGCGTGACTAACTCTCTAAGAAATACGGCTACCAGATTGTATATATAGTGCATGAATGTCAGCAGGTAGCGCATGCGAGAGATAATATAACAACAATTGTAGCAATTGATTATTGTATTGTATTGTAAGCCTATGTTTTCCCTTTACAGAGATTTAGGCGCTCTCCCCCTACAGGGAAGAATTTGAACCATACTAATTTAATTACACTTGTTTTCGTATAGATGTCATTTTGAGTAGTACGTAGTCAGCGTTCCGCCTCATACTGACATCTAGGAAACCAAGGTAGTACTAAAAAAACTCCTGGCGCGACAGGCCTACAAGGCCCTTAGCCTACCAGCCGGCTGCTGGCCTCACATCCACTTGTGTCAATCACAGAGGTAGATGATAATCAGCCAGTGTAGGGGTGACATGTGGTCAGCATGTCGAGTCCCCCAGCCGTTATAGCTGGTTTTCTCAACCTGGAGCCGCTACTTATTGTAGCTACCCAAATGCCTCACGACGGTGGGTGGGCACCGGTCCCATACTGGCCGAAATACCATGAGAAAATTTCTTCCCACATGGAGACTCGAACCAGCGTAAGTCCCGTAGCCCTGCGCCAAGGCTTCCTGCCTTAACCACTCGGCTACGGCGCGGGACAAAAGTAAAGTGATCCCACAACAGACCCGGAGGCCCTTGGGGTAGTAGGAGGTTAAGGCTCCCACTTTTTCTAGACAATCGGCACTTTTATGTCAGCCGGGTTGTCAGCCCTGCGTGACGGCCGCCTTTACCCCAGAACAAGCGTCTGGTACTCATTTCCGTTAGAGGCTGAGTCGACCCAAGGGCCATAGTGCCGCCATAGGATTTGGGTCAGTTTAAAAATCCTGACCCCAACGGGACTTGAACCCTCGACCCTTCGGCTTGTAGCTCAGTGCCTTAACCACTACGCTACGGCATGCCCCAAGGTAGTACTAGGACGGGAAAATTCGGTAAATTTTGCTTACAGGCCTTTTCATTCAGGCTTAAGGATTTTTTACGAGCCTGAAAATCTTCAAACTCGGGACCCACGGCTTAAAGTCCCTCCCGGAGGACTTGCTCCTTGGATTTTTCAGCAATTGATTATATCACAAAAAAACACTTTTTGCACTTTCTTAAACGAATTATTTTCCAGGAAATGACGTTGCAGAAAAATATAATTGACATATTTACATCATAGGACATCAGAAATTAATGAATACCTATAATGTTGGTTATAAATTTCTCCACTAGGGTGCATTCTTACAATATTGCGATCCTTGGGCAATAAATAATATGATCTGGTTGCAGTGATCAAAAAAATAAGCAAATGAAGCGTACCAATCGTTTCTCATTTGTTTTCAAACATCGCCGTTTACATTAAATATATTAATATTTAAGAATAACTGTAGTTGAATAATGATTTATGAGTAAACAGCTTAATTTTATTCGTTAAGTAGTCCTAACAAATGCCACTCTTGATTTCCAAATTCTCTAGATAAATTGGAAATCACTCGTGGCATTACTTATGATAAAAACTTTATTGCACTTCTTAGGATACCGAATATTTTCATTAGATTTTTAAAATGATTAATTCTAATTAAATTTGTTTCTTTATTTAAAAAATCCTATTTAACTAATTCACTGGCACTATCGAACGGGAGGTTCATATGGCTGTCTGCACATATCCTATCCATACATCTCTATCATGAGCTAATGATTTCCAATCATTCCCTGCATAATTCACCTCTTTCAAATAATTATATTATTCTCCCGTCCCATTCGTGACCTACCTATTGGGTGCTTTCCCTCCGGTTTTTGCTACTATAAGTTCCCATGCCCTTCTTTCATTTCCCATTCATGCCACAAGTCCTGTCTACTGCAGTCTAGTAAACTTAACTTTTCTTATTACATCTGGTTTCCTATAAAGATCATGTAGCTGCCGTTATGCAGCTATCCTAAGAACTTTATCCTTAAATATTAATAATATGACGAGCCTCATGATTCTGTTGTCAGAGCTGACTGCAGTACGTATGGTCCCGGTTTCGATTACCGCTGAGACCATAGGAATTTTTCCTTAAAGCGAATTATTCCTGTGGTCGCCCATGATCTCGAATCTTGATTAGTTTAGGTTTAAGGACTGTAGGTGCTTCGTTATCATTTATCACCCATATATAACCGAGACAACGTAACTTCACCTTCCAGGCGCTCCAAATTCTGAAGTGGGTTAGAGAATGCAGCCAATGCCAGAAGAAAATGGCAGAAATGTTGTAAAACAAACTAGTGGCATTGGAAACAAAAAAGTACTAGTCATATTTTATCATTCTTTAAAGTAAGAGACTATGTATTGCATCCAGATAACTGGAAGAATAACAGTTTGATATATTTTTAGTTTAACGTTTTTTGACAGAACGTTGGATAACAAGAGTCCTTGTAATGCATAATAGCAAGCGTTTCAAGAGTTTAGCCTCTGTTTAATATCTTTCTGTAATTCAGTCCTGTTTGTAATTAATTATTGTTTGTAGGTATTTAAATTCTGCCATTTCCAAATTTCTCTAATTTGTTATTACGTTCCCATTTCCATTTTGTAATGCATTTATAGATGTGGCCATATATTTAGTTTTATTGATATTTAATTCCAGTCCCACTTTTTCAGAGATATTTAATAGAATATGTGTTTGGCTGTTTGTATTCTTTTACTGTCGACAAATAATACTACATCATCAGCATATACCAAAGATGGGAGCTTTCACAAACAAATGCACTCCCACATTTTCCATTCCTTATCCTGAATATTTCTTTGCAAGATGAGTGACAACACAGTTATTGACATTGCTTTGTAGCTAACGCCACGGCTAGGTGTACATTTCATGGTGACTGAAAAATTGATTTTATTTCTGCATTCAGAACAAAAAATAAAGAGAGTCAAATGTTTATTGTGTTCTAAACAGATCTGGTACGTGAGACTTTCCAACATGAGACGAAATTCCAATTCTTCATATGCTAATGAGCATAGAAAAGATGAACTTTCATGTCTGTTACAAATACCCGGGGGTAGCGTCGCTGCCTCGTACGCAGCAGGCTCGGGTTCGATCCTTAGTTGTAACAAGTTTCCTGAGTATGGTTTTTTCGGGGTTTTCTTTCACCTGTAAGAAAATACAGAAAACGTTAAGGTCCAAACGGTCCCCGAACATCATCTGGCCATCATAATAATTTTCATATTCGCCATGTTTAGTATGAATGTATGTGTGTGTGTGTGTGTGTGATTGACGTGTTTCGTCAAAACGTTTGTGTTGTCTCGGTGGAGGCTCTGACATTGAGCTGATCACTCAATTGGGGATACCCTCTATGCAGTACGTGTGTGGTCCACAGTTAAAAATTCCTCTCTCGACGGGTCGTGTCCCTATAAGGCCTGGATTGCGTGTGACATGTAAAAAGTACCTATAATATGAGAGGTTAAACTGCGCTAATGGGATGGAATGCCAACAGTAATGTCTTAATGCGCTCTACGTGACGAAAATTACATGTAATTAATTAGTAGTCTATTACATTTATTTTACGTATAATATTATTCATATTTTACTCTGAGAATGATAGGAAAACACCTGAGAGATTTTGCAGACCGCATTGTTCCAATATTTAACCAGCGGTGACCAACTCAGCTGCACTTACGAAGTGCCGTGTGCACTCGCGAGTAAGCAGGAACATCACTGGTAGAGAAGTGTGCAGCCGTCCACTCAGAGGCGGCTAGTCACTATTAAGAAACATTAAACCATTCTTTGAATATTGAAAATACATATATTAAAGAGCTATTGCCAGTTATTAACTGGATAGAACTACGTTTATCTTTGAATAAGGTTAAAATAGTTTTAAACTCATATCACAACGCTATGATTTATTGGTATAATTCTTATTACATATTAGCACAATATATTGAGCCTATCATTTATATGAATGTCGCAATTTCATCAAGTAACCCGAAGAATCGATTCAACAACTTTTCCCTGTTGAGCCATTGCACTTCGCTGAAAGTAGGGTGTGTCACATACTCGGAATCAAGATCTGTCAAGAATTCTTTGAGATATAATTTTATTTATTGTTTTAACTACAACGCTCATCACTTCATTCAGCAAAACACTTTTAGCACACAGATTTTCTTAATGAATGATGCAATGGATTACCCAACTGTCTGATCTTTTAGTTTGCCTTTGAGACACCAGACAATTCCCAAGCTTCACCCTACCATAGCCAGTGCCCCATGTGAACTCCATGAAAGATCGATATTTTCTACAGCTTCTTCTGCACATGTAATGTTAGTGCCCGTTGTTGTATCTCGCATTGGCGCTAGATCTAACAGCTCTTCTGTAATCTATAGTTCGAAGTCCAAACCTTAACAAAAAAAATACCATTTGTAGGTCTACTGTGCTGAAGATATCAACACTTTCATTTAGGGTTTAATAATTTTATTAATATTTAATGTCAGATTATCGATTTTAATTTTTAAAATGATTTCGTTGAGCTTATTTATACATTTTTATAAGTGACGTATAATTAATTATAAAATGTTGTAGATTTAAAGTTGGTTAATCATTTAAGTATGTTAAAATTTTAGTTTGTGGGAATATATATATACAGGGTGAAAATTATTTAAACCGACAAACTCTGGGAGGTTGTAGGGGACCCAAAACAAATAGTTTTCCCTAATGCCATTTTTTCCTATGGGGATTATTTGAACCGTTAGAAGAATTTTTCTCTGGCGGCAAATTAATTAAACCAACATACACTTTTGCATTTGTTATTACCAAGAAACAACACATTAAAACAACTCAATTATTTAAATTACAGTAGAGGTTCAAAAATACCTCCATTGACATGTAAGCAAAGGTTACACCGGCGGATCATGTTCTGTTTAAAACGGGCAAAAACTCCAGGAGAATCGTTAATTGCTCCTGCTGCTGCTACTATCCGGGCAACCAGATCCTCTTCTGATGCAACAGGGAGTTGTGTAAACAAGTTGCGCATCTCTCTCCACACAAAAAAATCCAGAGGGGTCATATCTACCACCTCTGCCAATCCACTTTTCAGGAAACCGTTGGTTCAAGAATCAACGCACACGATGACTGAAATGTGCCGGCGCCTCGTCATGTTAGAACCACATGCGTTGTCTTGTAGGGAGCGGGACGTTTTCCAGCAATTCTGGCAATGCTCTGGCGAGAAAATTGTAATAATGCCTGCCATTTAATGGCCTAGGTAGGAGATATGGCCCAATTAAACAGTCCGCAACAACACCGGCCCACACATTAACGAAGAACCGCACTTGATGTGCGTGAGTAATTGTGGCATATGGGTTATCCTCACTCCAAACACGCGCATTGTGCATGTTGAAGACTCCATCACGCTCGAACGTTGCTTCATCTCTAAACAACACAGAGGATAGAAATGTAGGAAGTTTTTGACACTGTTCCAGGTACCAGTTCGAAATCTGTGCTCTGGGTGCATAATCAACTGGTTCCAGGTTGTGGACACGCTGTAAGTGAAATGGATATAAGAATTGCTCATGAAGGACGTTTCTTACATTCGTCTGTTTCGTCCCCATGTTACGCGCAATTGCACGAGTGTTGATTGAAGAATCTCACTCCACATGCTGCAGAACAGCTTCATCAAATCGCAGCGTTCTTACTGTGAGACGGCGTCCCTGTCCAGGTAATCTGATAAATGACCCGGTCTCACGCAGACGTTGGTACACAGCAGTAAACGTCGTATGATGCGGAATACTGCGATTAGGATATTGTTGTTGATAAACCTGCTGTGCAGCTCGTCCGTTGTGGTGCGCTACGTAGTACGCACCAACCATATCAGTGTACTCACTCCACGTGTATCGCTCCATTAGTTAACAGATACAATTCACTGCTACACTTGTGGACAAACCAATTCCTACCATCAACAGCAGTTGCAGTTATGACAATTGAAGAGCGTAATACGCCCTTTACCGGTTTAAATAATCATCATAGGAAAAAATGATACTAGGAAAAAATATTTGTTTTGGTATCCCCTACAATCTCCCAGAGTTTGTCGGTTTAAATAATTTTCACCCTATATATATATATATATATATATTGCTTTAAAATGTTTACTATAATATTTTAATTTAAAAAAAATATATAATTTAAAGGTAAAGGTTAAGAACTGTTTGAAGCCAAATACATCGACAATACAAGCTAAGGAAAATAGAATAAAATTACTTGCAAATTCCATTAACTTGTGAAAAAATTCACCAGCAAGATATTGTGTACAACGAGTAACAATTGTGCGAAAAAGTCTAATTGCGTCAAATAACTCAGTTTGATTACAGCCTAACAATTCAGCTGCTATTTTCTACAGTCTTACATAAATTCGCCATCAGACAACTTGCGGCATTACTTTCCAATATGCATTGCCATTTTGGTAGCTGATATGTGTAACTGACTCACAAGCAGGCGGTTCTATCCACAATAATAATATTAATAAATAATAAATAATAATAATAATAATAATAATAATAATAATAATAATAATAATAATAATAATAATAATAATAATAATAATAATAATAATAATAATAATAATAGGTGCCATGTGTGGGTAAATATGCATAACTAAATTAGCTTGGTTAAACGCTCCCAGTAGGGAGCGATCTAACCCTAAACGGAATATAACGGAATATATGTATAGTTAATAATAATTATAATTACAATGATAATGTGTGATGGTTAACATTTGAACTAATGCAAATAAATACATTTAAAAATAGCATAAGTCTAATGAAATAAATATACACCATTTTGGCAGTCACGGAAAAAAGTTTTCTTTTAATTTTTCGATCTCCGCTGTGTGATCGGTATCCTTATATTTCGCATGGTATGTAGAATAATGTATCTGAATATTGAACTTTCTCACGTTAGTAAGAACTTTGAGACACACTAAACATTTTGCATTTCCCTCATATTCAGTAAATAAGTATATATATTCCTATTGCCGATTAAAATAAACAATTAAGGATGACGAACTCCGTTTGAAATCTGCTGCATATTCCGACATGATTATACCGAGAATCCTAGCAAATTGACATTAGTTTAGACCGAAACGTTGCATTAACGTGCCGCCGCGTCACAAACCTCCCTCTACTTCATTCCTTCTTTATTGTGTCTTTGAGCGTTTTGTTTTTCCGTCGTTCACACGTGCAGGGAAGAATGCTCTTGCACAAAGAGCATGAGTTGGTCATCGCTGATTTAGACCAGTATATACATGGATATGATCAACTATTTTCAAAATTGATCTATACTAAAAGAGATTTTCGGTCCAATTTAATTGATGATACCTTACTTTCTATAACGTGCCTCTCTACTATTAAGCTTGTTATTGATTAATTAATATGAAAGAAAATAATCAACATTCAACTATGCGCCCGAATAATGGTTTGAAAAACTAAATTTAATTAAGAAAGACGGCAAGAAATTGGTATTCGGTTACTTGTTTTATATATTGAAGGGTTCCGCCAGTGCTGTACTTTGCATGCCTAGAGACAGTCTTGATTTCAACTGCATGTGGAATATGGATGGCAGCACATATCTCCTCCGTTTACGAGTTCCCCAACCTGGTATGTACCAAAACTGATTAATACCACTGAGTTATACGCCAACTTTATCCTCCAAGTATTTCAATTGAAAGCTCTTTTAAAATAGTACAAAATTAAATATCATGGGTATATAGTGCTGCCTATATTTATATTGGTTACCAAGCAACCTATTACTAAAAATGATGGCCTATTTCTGTAAGCGTCCTTCCTTTAACGTTATTGTGAAACTCAATAGTATCTGTTAACTGTTTGTCTACCTGCAATCTTACAGACTTTGTGTCATTTAGACACATTCAAATAAGTCTAACTTTGTCAGAGACATTCATCACAAATTCCTGCAGCGTGACTACAGTTTTGGTAAAACATGCACTACCAACATACCTAGTGTAATATTAGCGATATAGGTGAGATATGCGGCGGACCATTAACTAATACCATGTGTAAACTAGGTATGTGGATAGTGGGTTTTAGCTGCACTGGTGAATTTAAACAGGTTTAAAAATAAGTTTTTTATATATATAATAATAGGCGCTTCAACATCTGAGATCAAATCCCGTGTGGAAACTTTTGTATATAGGAGAATATTATTGTATTTTCGTTATGTAAGTTCAGTGGAAGAATACCTGTACACACTTCAATGTCAATATTATGAACATCGCGATTATTATGTTGGTTCAGTACATCATAGGGAATTCAAAAATGTTGATAATATTGGAAGAAGATTAAATTATCTCGTCGGTGAGGTTAGTTGGATCAGAGCCTTGAACCCGGCACTTCCCGAATATGGATATCAAATTTATAGGAATCGGACTAAACTTGTTTGGTGATTAATTAATTTGTTTTAGTCTTAAGTGCACAACCAATATCGTTGTTTGGTCTATAAAATAAGAACGAAAGCAGGAGATATTCGGACCTTCAGGAAATTGACATATCCATCACCTTTATGATGTTGTAAAGTTCCAAATCCCTTTAAGGCGGAAAAAACAATTCCTTATAGCTTGAATAAAAAGGGTAATAATAGAGTATGAGAAAAATAAAACAATTGAAATGATAGTACGGAAACTAAGTGCTCCCTAATGAACATGTGAATCTCGATCACGGAACGTTGGGAGACCAGACTTCGGGACTGCAAATTCTGGGGGACGGTATGACAACCTCGAATAATGATGTTGGTCTGTTTTACCTTAATTTTCAAGACTTGATACTGGATTTGAATTTTTATTACCAAATCTCATTTCTCTCCATTAATCGATAATAGTATTCTGCAATTAAAATTAATTTAGTGAATTCCTATAGAAATATCATGTCACAACATTAAAAATATACAACCCATTGATACAGCCGGATATTCCTGACGCGGTATGTACTTTCATATTTAATTTCTTGTATATTCAATAATTGTAGAGTTGACGAAATAGGTAAAACTGTAACGCAAATAAAAACATATCTAACATTATAAATGAATAGAAGCCAGATAATCCTGCAAAATAAATAATTATTGTAGGCCTATAACTAAATAAATCTATAACAAATATATTTAATTCACAGAATACCACTGGACTACACTTTCACCTAACTGAATATAATCTTTATAATTATTATATTTGATATAAGCCTAAATGTTTTATTTAACAAAATTTGGCTAAACTTTACATGTGACATGACTTTATGAATTATTCCATAAACTTCTCTACAATTTTATTCTTAGGGCTTCATTTTGCAAATTATTTCCCACCATTTAAAATGATTTGTAGATGTTTTCTAACGATTATTTGAATACTATTTTTTCACGATATTGAACTACACGAAGACGTGATAGCCATATTGATTTTAACGAATATTCTGTGTTCCAGTGCAGCCAATATAGAGTCTGTACTAATTAACTTATACTAAATAAAATCAGCGTGCATATTTTCACAGGTTAGAGTACTTAATCAATTTTTATAAGATTCATGATGTTCCGTTGAGGTATTATTAAAAAGTAAAGTATGCAATTGTGAAATATTTAACTAAAAGGCCCGTTTCCTCAACTTTATTGGCTATTTATCTTTGGCTCCTTCATGACTAGTCCCATTATCAGCAGGAAACAAAAATGGCGTTTCACTGAAGATCTGGTAGATGGAGTTACACGTACTTGTACTTGTTCGTGTAACCCCCTCTACCAGATCTTCAGTGAAACACCAGTTTTGAATCCTGCTGACGATGGGACTAGTCCCAAAAGTTGAGGAGACGGACCTTTTAGGTAAATATTTCATAATTTTATACTTTATTTTAGAGTACTTAAACTGCGTTAGTTAGTTTTCAGGTTCGTTGGCAACGCGAGTTCAAATATCGTATATATATATATATATATATATATATATATATATATATATATGTGTGTGTGTGTGTATATTAGCTGCATCCTGTGATTCCATGGTGTAAACTGGCGCATGCGCATGGCGTATGGTTGGAACTTAGAAAACATATATTGTCACATGTTTTAATGTATTTCCCAAAATTTGAAAAGACTGAAGTAGGGGAAAGCCTGAAGCGTTTAAAATAACAATATTTAAGTAACCCGATTGGGTATACGTCCGGTAGGCCTATATGAAAAGTTAGCCTCCTGTAAGTGTGATTGAAATAAGAAAATCCTTCCGAAATTAAAGTTGGAGTCCACTAAAAAAATAGATAAAATATCATAATATCATGTTATGACAAACGTCATAACATTCTCTACAGAAATTCAGGGAAGTGGCTTAAACATTTGCTACCCCTGATATATAATAAAACTGGGTGCATACCGACGGCCCGTTCCGGATTTCCTCACTCCCTTCCACTGTAATATTATGCAGGCGAGGGCTCTTTGACATGGGTGCATCATCAGAGCTCTCGCGTTCCAATCCCGGGGAATTACACTTCGATTATTGAAGTTAGTTTCAGATCGCTGAATTCAGATTGAAAGTTGTTCTCTCTCTTCTTCCACCACACACTTATCTAAAGTCTGACGTCTCTTAGATTCCCCTTCAATTCCACAAGATGAGTTGGGATCACACAAATCTTATTTAAATGTTAAAGCTACTTGCTCTCTCTTTAAATAAATGTATTCATTGCTGTATCTACAGAATCCTCAAAAGCAGAGCTGAAAAATTTGTTACTGTTCCTGTACAGTAATTCTAAAAAAATGTGGTACCTCTCTCTTTACTAAATTTAGAAATATATACCATATAACATTTTTATTTCAATACAACGGCTGCTTATCGGATAAAGGGAATGAAGGGATTATTCACTTTAAATTGTTTTAGCATGAAATAAAACAATTAGTTATTCATTGACTTAATTTTTATTTCAATCAATTATGAGTATATAATATCTTAAAGTTACATCTAAAAAAAGAAAGCACAAATCCGTATTATGAGAAATTGTTATCTACCGCAAAATATAGTTCCGTCCATTTTATGAATAAAACCTACTCAAACCTTTGAACTTGTAATTAATGAAAATGTCTTTAATGATAAGAAAAGTAAGGAAACAGTATGGCATTTAATCTATATGCAGCAATATAGGGACCTACTGTAATTTACTTTTGAAACTGGATGAGTTACTTTTTTAAGTATTTGTATTGCCACTAATATTCTAACTGCATTATTTGTCCATCTAAGAGTTGTTAATCCTGACTTTATTGACCAAACAATACAAATTCTGGAGTTCCTCGCTCTGAAGTTTCCTCTCTCTCCCGAGTACTCTTAAGTTACTACATATTTATCAATGGAAATGACCATTCTTAACTTTAATAAGCAAATCGTAGATCTGGGTTCTGGCATTTCTGTTGCCAGGGAAAGAAAAAAACTAGAGAAACGAACGGTTTGCTTACTTGATGATTAGAGAACATCAAATTCATAAATTATCTATAACACTAAATCCAAACGAGTCCCTGTATGACTGAATGACCATATTACCGGTAGTTGCGAATCTTCACATTTTATCTTAAAGCGTAGACTCATAAAATACTTCTTGAATGGACACCATATTCCACTAGGAAGCACTACTACCTATGACTCTATGTATTTATACCCCTCAAATTCCTTGAAAAGTTCCCACACACCGCCTCAATGTAGTTGGTTTATGCTTCACTTAGCCACGTTATACCATCTTATAGCGCTTAAGATTTTTATTTATACAGTATATGTCACTATTTAGATTCTAATAAACATATTTAAACGAAAAAAAATTATTGAAGTTCCAAAAACTACCTAGAGTCTTACACATTTAAGTGTAAATGCGGCAGTAAAATATTTATCACGTGAAAGTGGTCATAGAGAAACCCCAAGGATTTACGCAGCAAAACATATTCGTGGAGTAAGTTCCTGATCAACCCTTGGGATTCAATTCTGTTTCTTTGCGGAACAAACATGACGTATCAGTTCAACACTGAGTTGGGTAAAGTAGTGCCTTGAGTCAATAAGTGCAGCATCCGCTATAGGCACGTATCTTAGAAGCCACGGCGAAAGAGAAAGGGAATAAAAGTGAAAAGTGAAGGTAGGGGAGAAAAAAGAAAAGGAAAGAGAGAGAAAAAAGATTTCCCAAGTGTATAGGCTATTGGTACGAGTGTTGGCTGGTTGAATCGTGATTCCAGCATCGGGACGGGGAGAACTGGAGCGGTCTCACGAGACAGTCCCTTGGGAACAAGAATACCTAGTTGCATGTGACCATAAAGCAGATGGGCAGATGGAAGAAGTGGAAGACTTAAAAGAAGGAGGGAATGGTATCGAAGCGAGTGAAGGAGGTCTTATGTCTATTTGTGTTTAAAGACGAAGAAATCGACACTATTTCACGAATTGTTGTAATCCTATCATTTTGCCCTAAGACATCGCGACTCAAAAGTATTTAGAATAATTTTCTTTTTCCAAATATCACAAAACGTATAAAATTAATTCTTAAATAATATTAGTGATTAATGACGATTAATAATGATAATAATGAAGTTAAACTGACAAATGAAGCTGTTTTTTTTAATTTATCTCCTTATATCAACTTTAATTTAATTGTACTAAAATAAAAACAGTTTACTACCCAATATCGCGAATTGTATAAAGGCATAACTGGATGGGTTACTTAATGGGATTGGACGATACAAGGAATGTGAAGAGCGTTTTAGGTGAGATAGAAGGGAGAAGATATAGAGGCCGGCTTAGATTGAGATTGAGATTGAGATTGACTTTGTTGAAAAATTGAAAATAAGTAAATGGAAGAAGGGAGAGGTAAAACTCAAATTGAATGGAATGTCATTCTGGAGGAGGCATTAGCTACACTATAAGAGCTGTAGGCCCAAGAAGAAGAAGAAGAGGAAGAAGAAAATGTATAGTGAAATGTATATTACATATAGATGGGATTTTTTTGTTTGTTTATTCTTAAACTACAGTACATTCATTGCCACAGTGCCTTCGAATACCAAATGCGTGTTTATCCTTCTTATTGAGAAAGTTATTGTATTGTTTTTAAACACATATTCGTATTTCGATTTTTATATAATCATATTCGATTTTAAATTATTATTTATTTAAATAAAAATACAATATTTTTAATTATGAGTAGGTACTAAAATGTCAGGAAGTTTTTTTTCTCTCAAATCTTTTAACGTTTTTCCAAATTACCAAACCGGTATTTAAAAATAATACATGTTACAAGCAAATTTAAGTCATTATTACTATTGTAGTAATTATGATCAAGATTGATTATTCGGATATTACGCCAATCTTTGTCAGTTATGGCCTCAGAATTGAACCGTCATCTCTTTATTCGTCTCTCACATGATAATGTATACGTCACCAGTCCATATTTTTTAAATACGGTACGTCACTCTTTCCAAAACTGAGAGAATTTTAATTCCTCTAAAATATGTTAATTGTTTTGAAATCTGACCACTATACCTTCTGTCCTCCATCTCTTCTTCATGCTACTGCTACTATACACAACTGATACTACTATTACTATTAATAGTAATAATAATAATAATAATAATAATAATAATAATAATAATAATAATAATAATAATAATAATAATAATAATAATAATATCGTTGTCCCGGAGGAGACCCTGGCATTGAGCGATCACTTATTCGAGAAGGGCCTCCATGTCCTTGTGTGGTAAAATATATATATATATATATATATATATATATATATATATACATATATATATATATATATATATGTGATGCACAGTTTAAAAAATAGAAAGTAAAAATTACCTATAAGGCGAGAAGTTAAATTGAGTTAAATAAATGTAATAACAATAATATCGGTATTAACATTCCATAGTGAAAAAGTCGCAGTGGGAACCCCTTGGCATTAGAACAGCCCTGTCCAACGCGACGCCCGAAATATATATATATATATATATATATATATATATATATATATATATATATATATATATATTGGCGCCCGCCGGGCATCTTGCCCTCTTTTGTTTAAAACAGTTTGTGATAAACTGATATGTTAATAGAATAATTCTGAATTTTAAATTCATATGGAAACCAACTTCTGTTGACATTAGTGAGCTTAGTGGGAGCGATTGTGAAATATTTAGGCTTATAAAGTATAATCTTCCAGAATTAGAAATGGAAATTTTAAATCTTCAAAAGACATGTCCTTAAAATCCACGATTGCAACTTGCGGAAATTTCTGGACTCTAGTGGACAGGAATAAAAATCTCATTGTCGTTAGTGTTGCGCTGCAAATTTATTCTTGTTTTGGTTCGACATACCTTTACGAAGTCGCATTTTCATCTATGGGCATCATCAAAAATAAATACGGATCCTGTCTGACTAATTTGTCGTATTAAGGACAGCCTGTTCCAGCTATGATTTTTTCATTACACTATTATTATTATTATTATTATTATTATTATTATTATTATTATTATTAGTAGTAGTAGTAGTAGTAGTAGTAGTAGTAGCAGCAGTAGTAGTAGTAGCTGTAGTATTAGTAGTAGTAGTAGTAGTAGTTATAGTAGTAGGCTACTATGGCTGTGGCAAAATTAGTGATAATAGTATGGTGGTAGCGGAATTGTTACTTGGCGCCCGCGCTTCCATAGACGTCAGTCAGATGCACCCAAGTAGGCCTACACAAAAAAGTTGGACAGCACTGCATTAGAGCAACCCAAACGAAGGTTGAAATAAATATTTCCTAATATCAATGAGTTTCAACGTTGTTGCGCTGGTGCAATGATTTCTTTACAAAATTAATTTCTATATCTAAATTCTAGTAGCTAATTAGCTGTCCTCACGAAGCTTGTCTTCGCAGACCTAATAAAAACATTTATATTTTATATCCGAGTATCAAAGCGAAAATTAGTGGCTGCTGGTAAGATTTCTCCTCTGGTATCATCCTCCCATTGTTATCATAGGGTATCCTTTACTGTTTATGCCTTCAGATAATCATTTCCAATGTTATCTTCGGGATTCCCCCCATTATTGTAACTTGCTTCATAGGTCTACATGAATTAAAAAAATTAAACATTTCAATTAAATTTTAAATTTTAATAAGCCTATTTGCCTAATTTTTTTCCATTTCAAATTTTCTACCTTTTCAATATACTTCCTGTTGTTTGCCAGTAATGCATCTTTGTTGTCAGTAGGAAAAGTAATTTATTTAACGACACTCTTTAACATCTAAGGCATTTAGAGTCACAATGAAAATCTAGGTTTGAAAGGGCCAACAGAAATTTCTCAGTTCCCTTTTTTCAGATTTGAGTTATTTATGATAAGATATCCACAGCTTTATTTCTCTTCTGAAGAAAGACATGCCTCAAGACGTTTACCTCCTTCAAAATTCACCAACCCCGACCGGGATTCAACTGCAAACTTCGGAAGTATTGGTGAGTATGACAACCACTAGTCCACCAGGACCGATTTTATAGCCAATACTTTAGTTGCATGTTGTATGTTAAACATATTTTCTATATGTATATATAAACGAATGTATGTATGTATGTCTGTCCATTATGAATTACTACACCATTTATCCGATTGTGATAGGGTTTTTGCAAAATGTTCAGGAGTTTCCCGTGAGGGTTTTAGGCAATAAGAGAGTTTTAATAGTACCTTTTGTAGTGAAAAACGTGTTTTTTGGAACTTTTTGGACGCTTAAATGGCTTACGCTGCCTAAACCGTAACATATAGGCTTACACCAAATTAATGTACACAGAATTAAATATTTAAAAAATCTACAACAAATTCCGCTACAGCATATGTCTATCTTTTACGGATAACTCATAATAACCATTTTCATCTTTCAGCTCATTGATGTCAAGAAGACCGGGATGACTAGATTCTCGGCCAAGCGTAGCAACGCACGGCGGGTATTCTTTTATGGATAACTCTCAATTACCAATGTCTTTCAGTTCATGTATGTCAAGAAGATTGGGATAAGCAGATTCCCGGGCAACGCCGCGCCGGGTAGTCAGCACGGGGTATGTGAAAATAATTACAATATAAATGTATAATACTTTTTCTTTTTACTCATTCGACTAAATATAAAAACATATTTAATTTATTTAGGCGCAGCAACGCACGCCGGGTATATAACTATCATTTGAACTATTGATTTATGAATTAAGATTTTTGTTTTGACATGTCATAATCTCTACATCACATGTTTTCGTGATGTATGTTCCTTTATGTAAGAATGTGTGTGTGTGTGTGTGTGTGTGTGTGTGTGTGTATGACAAATGCTTCAAAGATTAGAGACAATTATACTTACGTTGACATAAGCAATCTTTACAAAGCATTTTTTTTCCTTGCAGCAGAAGATGAAATGAATAATAAGCTATAAAAGAAACTCCTCTCACTACAAACTCGACTTCCTTACTACTCTGTAGAAAGCCTGCATAAAAGAAATAATCTAATACTCTTTTTCTAACTTTCCCCTACTTGTAGAATTTCCATAGAAATGCCACAAGCTATCTGTTAAATTAGATTTGCATAACTGATTTTCGTAGCTTCGACGTTCAAGTAAAAGATATTCATTGGATTGAAATAAGCGGTGTGGAAAGTCGCATAAAATATAAATCCCATTTTTGTGTTCGATTCTCTGTATCATTGCTTTGCCGTGCAGTTTAGTAAATAATATAACAATTTTCTTACAAATATTTGCAATACTTTCAGAACCAGTCACACCACATCTCATTGGCAAGTATTTGTTACATTTTCACCAACTTATTAATATTTAACCAGTTAGGCCTAATTGTTTTCTTTCCCTTCCTTTTCTATTATTTATAGTCGCGTATGTTATGTATATATTGAATATTACTTTGTCTGATGTGTGAAGATCGGTTTCTCTGTGGTCTAGGAATATCTGAAGTACAGCAAGAAGTGTTCCTTCAGTCTAATGATATATGGTGTGATAAAAAGGATTATGACTTCAGCGAAAGATGCTCTCTATCCATGATCTACCGAATATCAATGCATCTGAACTCTTAAATTTCGTAAAGATTGTAATATACGGCATCTGCACTGGATATTTCAACTCTCACTCAATAGAAACCGAAGCTCTTTTTAGTCTTTGGTGGAATTATGACTAACTGATTCTGGTGCTAATATTAATTTTATCTGTCTGTTTACATCCCCACGTGGGCAGGGGTGCTTTATAACGGTAGTTACATAACCAAGTTAATTTAGTTACGTTTATTTCTCTACAAATCTCAAGTGAATATCTCATCGCCTGGAAGATACACCCGGGAGACAACAAACGTTTTGCTTGCATGGGATGTCGATTAAATTTTGCTCGGAGGCTCTAATTTAGGCTTGATATTTTATCACTAGCCCAAAAATCTTCAGACTCGGACCCACGGCTTAAAGTCCTTCCCGGAGGATTTGTCCCTTCAATTTTTTCATCCTAAAAAATCCATCGACCCCGGCCGGGTTCGAACCCGCGACTCTCAGGAGACAAGGAATTCAAACTCAAGATAATCGAGGACAGTATTTATTTTATTTAGGATCATGGTGCATCGTAGTTGATGAATGCAAAATAGTACAAGCTGGGAAGTTGAGGATTCGAATCTCAATGGATTCAAGACTTTTAAATTGCCTAAATCTTCTGTCGATATCATTGCTCTGGAGACGACTCAGCCTCTAATGGAAACGAGTACCAGAGGTATATTCTAAGAGTTAAGACGCCATCACCCAGAACCGACAACCCGGTTGACATCTCGCGCCGAATATCTAGAACGGTACCTCTTAGTATCCCAATTAATTCCTAAGGTCTATAATGGAATCACTTTACCTTTTTTTCTTTCTTTTATTTACTTATTTATTTAAACTGGCCTGTGATATTTTCTTTCATTCAATGAAGACAAACGTATATGATACATTATAACATGTTTTTACTCTCTTTTTATAGGGCCTAGTTACTTTTTATATGGCACGCGTCACCCGGGCCTTACAGTGACAGGACCAGACGGGAGAGGGATTTTAAACTGCGGATCACATAGTACATACTTTTTTTTTGACCACTCGAGGACATGAAAGGCCTCCATGAATGAGTGATCAGCTCAAAGCCAGGACTTCCTCCGAGACAACACAACATTAAGACGAAATACATTATTCAGACACACATTCATGCTAAACATGGCGAATATGATATTGATGATTTTGATGGCCACTTGATGTTTGGGGCCCGTTTGGGCCTTAAAGATACCTTATATTTGTCTTACAGGTAAAGAAAAATCTCGAAAAAAACTATCGCCAGGAAACTTGATCCAACTGGGGATCGAATTCGTTTCCGCTGCGTACGAGTCAACGTCGCCATCCCCAGATCACAGCGGTGAACATGATACATTATAATACAATAATCATAATAATTATATTACCTACATAAATGGAAATTTGACCACACTGACAATAATATGTATTTACAATGATGCCTATAATTGAAAAATTAACATTAATAATAGAACTAATAAAGCAAGGTGAATTATGCAATAGATAACTCCTATATTTTTTATTCAATGCCCCAGGTTGTAATTTCGATATTTCTGGTGTTCTCTCCTGGAAATTGATTAATTGGAACCCACTTCTGAAGTTGGGGCGCCTAGAAGGCGGGGTTACATTACCCCGATGATATGATATATAATATATATATATATATATATATATATATAGGGCTATTCAAAAAGAAGGAACAGATTTCAAACATTTATTTCTTCCAAACTACAAAAAAAAAAAAAATAGAAACACAATTCTACCATTTGAAGTTCCGATCACGGCCGCATTGGCGCTGTCGCTTGTCATGTTGATTGTTTGTATTAAAATGACAACACGACAGGACGTTGAATTGGAAGAGGAGGAGCAGAAGATCAACTTTATCGCCGGTGGCCTCCCAGGTCACCAGAACTAACCCCGTGTGGTTTTTATCTGTGGGGATACATGAAATACCGTGTTTTTATCCCCCCTATGCCTAACACTCTTCAAAATCTGCTACAATTATTGAAACTGTGAATCCGATAACTAGAGATCAGCTGATTTTTGTGTTACAAGAAGTGAGCCACCGTTTTGATATCTGTAATGCATTATATGGTGCTTATATTGAATGCATAAAATAGTGAAGTTTGAACTTTTCTCTTTTCAGGAACGTTGGAATTGTGTTTATATTTTTTGTAGTTCGGAAGAAATAAATATTTGAAGTCTATTCCTTCTCTCTGAATAGTTATATATATATATATATATACATACACACACTAGTGGCCCCGGCAGACATTGTCCTGCCCGAACGTTCAATTCTCGTGTCATGGCCGCGATAAAATATGTTACTTTTTCACCATAACATTCAAATTATTAATTAATAAGTTCGCAAGAAAACTCACTGCTATCTGGTGTGGCTCAAGAAGCTTGCATTATGACGCCACATTGTGGCCGCTTGAAATGCCGGTAATGCAGATGACTACACATCTGATTAAAAAATCCTATAACCCGATCGCAGCGCCACCTGCCGGGTCCAATCTAAATCAACCAGGGAGCCACTCAAACACACCCAAAAATTTCATCAAAACCGGTCCAGTCGTATAGGAATTTTTTAATTTCGGATTTCAATTAAACGTCCACTTCTAATTGTTTCACTTCACTCATTTCTTAATAATACCTACCCCCGTTTATTTTAATAGGATATACTGAGTTTCGTTCTGAAAATCAGAAAATGTGACCGCAAGAATGATTATTCAATTTTTACTTCAAGTGAACTCCTACACATAGTAGTTTTCGAGCGTCCAATTGTGAATCTATATCATCGAATGACTCAAAACAGACACACACACAAAATTTCATCAAAATCGGTCCAGTCGTTTAGGAGGAGTTCAGCGACATACACACGTACAGAAGAATTATATATATATATATATATATATATCATCTTCATTCATGGATTAGGTCTGTTGACCCCGTTCCGACTTCAGCCCATCTCTTTCTAGGTCTGCTCACATCTCGGGTGCCTTTAGGTTTGTATTTTTTATTTGTTTTGGATATCTATCTTCATTCATTCTGTCTATGTGTTGCTTCTATTTTTGTCTATATGTATCCATTTTATCAGTTATTGCAAATATTTCAAGTTCCTGTCTTATTTCTGTGTTCTTGATTCTGTCTTCCTTAGTGCACCCTTTAACAGATCTCAAAAATTTCATTTCTGCCGCCGTTATCCTACTTAGGTCTTGTTTTTTATGTATCCAGGCTTCTGAACCATAGAGCAGTACCGGTACTGCCAACATTTTATAAAATTTCAGTTGGGTCTCTCTTGTTGTTTTGTTATTTAGTGTTCGTTTTATCGTACCACATATTCCCTGGAATTTTGCTATTTTATTATTTATATCATTATCATAAAATTAAATGAAATGTCACATCCTAGATAATTGAGATGGTTCACCTGTTCTATGATTTTGTTTCCTATTACTATTTTCGATCTGATTTGATTTTTCCCTTGGAATGCCATTACCTTAGTTTTTTCTATGGGTATTTTGAGATTATATATATATATATATATATATATATATATATAAAGTATAAATCCAGGGATAAAATCAAATAAAAGTAATGTTATTACTAATCTATGCACACACCTTTATGAGTGTGTGTGTGTATATATATATATGTCCCTCATGGATACATGAATGTTCTCTACCGGGAGTTTCATGACCAAGCTAATTTAGTTATGCTATTTCCCTACAGATGTCAGTGAATCAGATGTGGTCGTCATCCCCTCAATGAGACATTGTATCCAACTAAGGAATTACTTGGATATGGAAGATCATTCAAATTTTACTCCTATACACTAATGCAAGCTTGTGGTTCTTTTGCGAGTCAGAAAAACTTCAGACTCGGGACTCACGACTTAAATCCCATGGACTGTCCCTTGGATTTTTCCATCATAAAATATATCAACCGTGGCCGGGTTTGAATCTGCGCGCTGGAATCCAGAGTCGAGAAACATGACCACCGAGGCCGACTCACAGACACACATACACACAAACACAGCATAAGTCAGTTAACAGAAAATGCAAATATATTATAATCTACAGCTTACAACATCTACACAAAAAAATAACTACCGAAATTGTTCAAAGTGATCTCCACAATATTCTGAAGGTCCCGTATTGAAATTCCAGTTTCAACCATTCTGATTTTTTTCCTTGCAACCATGTGCAGTGATTAACTGACTTATGGCGCACTCTGTATATACGTACAGCTGAAACGCTGATTGATATTAATACTATTATTGCAAATAAATGACTAATTACTAGACCACCTATAAATAGGTTTTTAAGTTGGAAATGTTTTTCTCTCGTTAGTTGTATTGACTATTTCTTCCACAAAGCTTGCGTCAGTACATTCATTTCAATATATTTTTAATCAATGCCAACAGGTTGTCATTACATTTCTGGTATTCTCTCCTGTACTTATAACACACTTCTAAGGATATGGTGTCTGGAAGGTGGGGTTACGCTGCCCCGATGATATAAAAGATTATGATAATGATGCGCCAGTAGAGGCCTATTAAACTGACTCTAATGAGACGAATATGATAATGATGGCCAGATGGTGTTCAGGGACCATTTGGTCCTTAAAGTTTCCTGATATTTGTCTTAGAGTTAGGAAAAAACCCGAAAAACCCTAATCCTGGAAACTTGTGCCGACCGGGAATCGAATCCAGGTCCGCTGCGTGACTTTAATTCAATATTGTGTTCGTAATTAACTGATACAGAGCGGAATAAATCCTACTATAACATATTCTTAACGAAAGCAACTACAGAAATGTGAATATAAGTTGAGTGCCAGAAGTCACGAGGATATCAAATAGAGACATTTTTGGTTTCCTTCTAGATTACCTGTTAAGCAAAATTGATTAGTGCGCCAGCGCGTAAAGCTGGAGATCTTGGGAAGAAATGTTTCTCTTAATTGTATTAGTTTGTCATCATCGTCATCATCATCATCATCATATACCATTCATTAATATAGGTCAATGTTGACCTGTTTTGGGGGCGATAACGAAGAATGCATTATGGATCTAGTTGGTTGACATTCGGGATACATGTTGCAGTCATCTGTCTCTGTAGGTGGATATCTTTTCTTCTAGTAGTTGCAGGTGAAGTTCCTTTAAAGTATCTTCATTCTTCTGATGGTCAAGTAGAGTATATCCAGCAGTTCAGCGCATGAATCTCATTTCTGCAGCTCTTAACCTGGTGATGTCTTTCTTTTTTAGAACCCAGATTTCACTTCCATACAGGATGTTTGTTTTTACTTAAAATTCTCATTCATTAGATGACTACTTGCTTGTTTACATACCTTACTAATAAAAACTTGAGCTATTTTTTGTTGCTTTCTTCCGTCGGGATGATGTTGTTTGTAGATATTCTGTCTTCCATTCTGACGACACAGGCTCATTATCCGGCGTAGTAAGGTTTTAAATTTCTACTTATTGTGTTGTCTTTTTTCTTCACTTGTCTCGCGCTGTGTTCATCGGTGGTCATGGCATCCTACTAATCACAATTTATGGGAATAGCGTCAATATGTATCTAGCTAATGTGTGGTTACAAAGTCCTACAAACGAAAGAAGGGGAAATAAATTAAGAATGCATTTTTTGTTAACTTCTAAACTACTGAATGTTAGATTCTGAACTATTAGTATCTTAGTTGGCTATATGAAACATATTGAATAAAGAGAGACACATTCAAACTTAATGTTTGGTAGAATTAACTTTATAAAAGAGGAGAGCAACTATTTATCTACATTGAGATAGGTCAAACTGAATACAAGTTGGAGCAACGTTTTCGGATTGACATTGGCTTAAGAAATCCTTCGAAGATTTGCTAAGTTTGAAACATTTTCTGTTGCATCTGGAGTGCAACATATAACTTCTCTGTTGTAATTTATCCTATCATCCCAAAGTCCCCCATGTAATCTTAGGATTCTTCCTTCCAGAGTGAAAAGTACTCGAGAACTTTAAAATGAAATGATGAGATCATTTCTAAGTTTGTATTACCATTGTGTGAGAAGTCAAGACAACTTTGAAATTTCATGTATTTAAATAAACTTTGACGATATACACAAATTCGTACAACATTTGGCAAAATTCAAAATGAAGTTTCAGATATTTGGATGCATTACGAGTTAGATAGTTTGTTTTTAATGACTTGTAACATAACGCACTTCATACACACGAAACTTTGTATTAATATGAGAAAGTTAACCAAGTAATAACCATTATTAATACATACAATGTGAATAAGACATTACAAGTCATTACCTCCACAAGTAACTCATGTGTATGTGTTTACGACAGCGTGGAATGTGAAATCTTAATAAGGCTAATATAATTTAAAAAACATAGATTGTTAGGGATATTGTATGTATATATATATATATATATATATATATATATATATATATATATAGAGAGAGAGAGAGAGAGAGAGAGAGAGAGAGAGAGAGAGAGAGAGAGAGAGTGAGAGGAGGTCTTCCAGTAATTTGGACCCCTGCTTTGAATTTGTTTTTCGTCTTTTAATTTTGTTTAATTACACTGATTATCATTAGAGTTGTAACTATGAAATAGCGTTGCTATTTTATTCAAATATGGAAACATCTTCATAATTTATAAACTTTTTTACATTACAAGAAAGGTCCACTTTTACCTCCATATTCGGATAAAGTGATCTCCAGAGTCCACCTTAGCTTTTAGTCTATTTTTAAGCTTATTTACTTTATTAATTTATACAGACAGGGACAGATTAATCTGAAAATATTTATGACTGATCATAATTAAAAAGCGTTGATTTTTATTTAATGTTTTGAAATTTGTTTGATTATAATATTCACACGTCATTCAACTGCAGAAAGCGACAATCTTTGGGTTTAGTAACATTACAAGGATATTAAATAAAATTAATTAAGTGAATGGTTTTTACAGATAGCATCCTCATTGATAAAATATACGTATTCGTGTAAAGTGAACCCAGGTCCTCGTGAAGGGTCGACATTAATCGAATTCCTTTATTATGTTTAATTATATTATACAGCCACCATTTCAAACCAAACTGGCCTTGAACCCATCAAAGTTGATGAAGGGAAGAAGTTAAAATATTTTATGTTCGAGGGCAGCATCAATTAAAGAAAAAATTAACGGGGTCCACTCAAACAGAGAGGTCCACATTACCCAAACTTCCCTATATATATAGTCAACATTAATAAAATTCATGATAAAATTCCGTTCAGGTATTAGTCACAAATTTAAAATAATTACATAGAATTATAAAATTGCTAGGTAGTAGATCAATCAAGTATATATATATATATATATATATATATATATATATATATATCAATAAAACTAAATATATGGTCACACGTAGAAATTCATTATATAATGGAAATGGACAGCTAATGACAAATGAGGGAAATTTTGAGGAAGTGGCTGAATTCAAATACCTAGGAACAATAATCACAAATAGGAATGAGATGCACAAGGAAATTAAACATAGGCTCAATTCTGGGAATGCGTGCTATTATGCATTGCAGAGACTCTTGATGTCCCAACTCCTTTAAAAAAACGTTAAACTGAAAATATATAAAACTATTATTCTACCAGTTATGTTATATGGGTGCGAAACATGGACTCTTACTTGAAGAGAGGAAAGGAGATTACAAGTATTTGAGAATAAAGTACTTAGGACAATTTTTTGGACCAAAGAGAGATGAACAGACAGGTGAATGGAGAAGACTACATAAAAATGAACTACATGGTCTTTATTGGAAGCCAGATATAATAAGAAAAGTTAAGTCTCGTAGACTGCGATGGGCAGGACATGTTGCACGTATGGGGAATAAAATACTTGCATGGAACCTTCTTGTAGGAAAGCCAGAAGGAAAACGCCCAGTTGGTAGACCAAGAATGAGGTGGAGAATAACATTAACTATGATTTGAGGGAAGTAGATTATACAGGGAATGATTGGAAAGCATTATCTCAGGATAGGGATGTATGGAGAGCGTATGTCCGCGCGGCCATGAACCTATGGGTTCGATAGTGCCAGTGAGTAAGTAAGTATATATATATATAGTGTAACTAAATTTGCATTACAGACTTTGAGGACGTGTAGTGGGGACCAAGACGGTTTTGTTTAGCAAAGGAAGTCATGTCCGAAAACGTACCGTTTTCCCGCAATACGCACGCAAAGAAAATCGCAACACACGTTCAAGTCTCCCGCATTTTCAGCGTCAAACACGCTGCAGATTCTCCTAACTTGACCCCACTGGACTACTACCTGTGGTGTCACATAAAATCTCTGATTTACGAGACCCTTGTGGCATCCGAGGAAGACCTACTGGCGTGGGTGGATGTTGCAGAGCCAACGATTGATGATCGTATGCACTAAATATGGTATGGAAATACTGTACCTGTGTTGACGTAGGTAGTCGTCACATTTAGCCCTTCTTGTGGACGCAGACGACAAGCAGCAGGCATCAGAGAGAGCAACGTGTGTTGTGGTATTTTGCGTGTAGCGGGAAAACGATACGCTTCCGGACATGAGTTCCTATATTAATCGTAACCTCCTTGCTCCCCACTATAGGCCTATGTCCTTAAAGTCTGTAATTGGAATTTAGTTGCACTCTGTATATAGTTCTTGGCGCTCTTCTCCGATGCTATCTTTCCCTTGCCGTGTGGAGTGGTTTACCGTAAAAAAAAAGTAGCTTGTTCGAAAATGTGGTAATCTTTCATCGTAAAAAATACAACCGTCCAAAAGCGCGGGCAGGGGTTTTACTGGGATAAAGTTTTCTGGAGGTAAATTAATCCGCCATTCGGATCTTAGGGCGGGAACTACTTCAGAGAATCCATGCCAAAGACTTCAACATAATGGCATGCTCCTAGGAACATGGAATGTTAGGATATAGTATGGTAATGCGGCACTATAAAATATTAACACGGGAATTACATAAATCTCCCTTTGATAAAGTCATTTACAAGAAGTTAAGATTACCAAGAGTATGTAGTAGGAATCAGAAAGTTTTACATTATACTATGAGGGGTGAAACGAGACAAAAAGTCCGATTTTGGAGTATCTCTTAGGAGATGCCACGTTTGTCAGATATATAATATCATACCGATTCTAAAAGGTAAACGACATTATTTTGTAATCGTAAACAATTCCACAAAAGATAAGAATAACAAGATGAAGGATGAGTTCTATGAAGAATTAGAATGCATATTTGATAGAGTTCACGATATCATATGAAAATTGACTTAGATATTTTAATACAAAAATGGGACGAGAAGATATAGGCCTATTCAGGCCAACAATAGGAAAATTCAGTCTTCATGAAGTTAGTAACGACAACGGGGTTGGATTAATCTCCTTTGCTATATAATTCCAGTATGAGGATACAGCTGGACGTTTCCAGATGGTGAAACCAGATTGATAATGTAGTAGTAGATGAATCGCTGGCACAATAGTATCATCGACATTAGATCAGTTTGAGGGACAGTCTGTAATTCGTATCTTCATCTGATCAGGGTGAAAATCAGAGAACGATTATCGCTTATGACAGGAAGATTACTATACCTTGAAGCTAGCTATTAATTAAAGGTAAGTATGAAAAATTTGAATTAAAATTAGATATATTATGAATAGCAGCAAGAATGCCAGATCAAAATTGCTAATAAATTTGAAATATTTGAATGTCCAGATGAAAAGGTGATACCCGAAGAAGAAACTCATATAAATAGAGAATGGAAAAGATGTACTATTAAATTTCCAGCATCACAAAATATAGGTTATTTTTAAAAGAAGCAAAATAAGAAATGGTTTGTCGAGGAATGTGGCGACATTTCGAAGAAAAGAAAACTACTAAAAAGTTTCTTGTACGAACCAAATTAAGTAAATTTGGAACAAATTGGTAAAATCAGACGGGAAATCACTAGGTTTTAAAGAGTAAAAAGAGGGAATATTTGTGAAGATTAATGATATCGAAAATAATGCAAAAAATTATATCAGAGAGTTAGAAATGAAAGGGTTTTCGGCTGGAACAATTATTGTTAGGAATCATTTTGGGAATATGATTGAAAATTCAAAAGCATATTAAATAACTAACTAATTAACTATCGAACCCTTAGCCGCGTTATAACTCTCCATACCATCCAATCGTGAGCTATGTTTTCCAATCATCTCTTATATAATCTACTTTCATGAAATCACAGTTAATGTTATTCTGACACCTTATTCTTGGCCTACCAACTGGGCACTTTCCCTCTAATTTTCCTACAAGAAATTTCTCTGCCCTCTTTTTTCCCCATTCGTGTCACATGTCCTGCCCATCGCAATCTACGAGACTTAATTGTCCTTATTATATTTGGTTTCCTATAAAGACCATGTAGCTCATTGTTTTGTAGTTTTCTCCATTCGCCTCTGTTCATCTTTCTTTTGTTCAAAAATGTTCTTAAGAACATTATTCTCAAATACTCGTAATCTTTTCTACTTCCTTACCTTAGTGTAATCAGTATTAAATAGTACATGCAGAGCAGGATATTGAAGAAGATGATTTACATACGTCAGAAATATTAGTCACAGAGCCAAGCGCATTAGAGGTTAAAATGGCGATAAAAATTAAAGATGAATAAACCATCAGGTTCAGATGGGATCCCAGTAGAACTGATACAATTAGGAGTAAAAAAAGATAGACATGATAGATTAGTTGCTTAGCAGCATAATTTGGCAAAAGGAGATACTTTCAATAAAATTATTTACATTGCACCAATCTAATAAGAATGGAGATGAAACTGATTCCTGCAACTACAGGGGCATTTCATTACATTCAACTTCGTACAAAACTGTAGCAATTATTTTATTATTCCGACTTACTCCCTATATTGACGATGAAATAGGTGATCAACCATGTGGATTTAAAGAAAACAGGTATGAAATAGATAATAAAAATATATTTTAGAAAATAAATGTGAATATAACGGCATTATACATTGATTAGGCCTATATGTAGACTTCAACGAGGCATACGGCTCAATTAAGAGGGAGAAGTTTTATAATTAGATCATTCATTTAGCCTGGTGGAGTTAAGGCAATGTGGCCGTTTGTTCCACTTATCAGGACAAACATATATTACATTAAAATACAAAAATCATAATGTTATTTGATACAAAACGATTGCTTGGCCAAAATGAACAATAATAAAGTAAGATCTGATAAAAAATAATTTTAATGACAATTAAAATTAGAACTAATAAAAGATATACACAAGGAAGAACGGACCCTTTCTACTATACATGTAGAAATTCAAGGAAAATAATAAATACAATTATATAATCTATCGTTTATATATAAGGATCAGCTTAAATATTGACAAATCTTAATACTATTTTTAGAAAATAAAATATAAGAAATCATTAATAATTAATTAATAATTACTCTTAAATACGTTTAGTGAGGTGTTTCCGTTAGTTCCATAGTTCCCGTGAGTTAGTTACATTTTTTCGTGGAAAAATAAGTACGATTGGGATATAAAACATATGGATCCAGCAAAGATAGCTATGAATCATGTGATAAATAGAATTTCCAGCATTTAGAATACCCCTGTATGGGCGTGTTATTTTTCCTCACTCAGTATCTAACTATCGAAACCGGAGGTTCTTGACAGCACGAATTTAAACTCTCCATACATCCTTATCCTGAGCTAATGTTATCAATCATCCTCTCAAATCATAGTTAATGTTATTGTTCCACCTCAATCTTGCTCTACCTACTGGGCGTTTTCCCTTTGATTTTGCTACAAGGAGTTTCCTCTCTTTCATATCCCTATTCCTAATAACTATATACATTTCATATTATTTTATTATTCGCTGGTTGAGTGGAAGGGAAGGCCCTGTGACCTTAAATCTGCCAGTTTAAATAAATAAATAACAATAATAATAATAATAATAATAATAATAATAATAATAATAATAATAATAATAATAATTATTATAATAATAATAATATAATAATTATTATTATTATTATTATTATTATTATTATTATTATTGTTGGGAGGAAGGGAGGAAGACCGAAGAGAGCTTGGATAGAAGGGATACAAGCAGCTATGAATATCAGAGGATTGGAGGAAGATCAATGGATGGACAGAGAGGAATGGCGTTTGGTTTCCGGAAAACGGCGGCAGCTGCCATGATACCGGATATATTATTATTATTATTATTATTATTATTATTATTATTATTATTATTCCATATGTCCATCCCACTGCACCCTGGGGGTCCGTTTACGGGCCCCAGCTGTGCTCACAACAGCAACAGGGCGCGTCCCCGGGCGGCGGATAGGGGAACGGTCGGTGGTTTGCTTGCATTCCTCCCGGCTAGGTCCGGACCGGACCCGCGGGCCATTTGTGGGGTCGTCAGGACTCGAGCGACCTGACGTACTATTTAGCTCGTGCTGCGCCCACTTCAGCAGCAAAACGCGTCCCCTCGGTGGCGTAGTGGGGAAAAGGTCGGTGGATCTGCTAGTCAGTCCTCCCTTCCAAGTCCGATGGACTCGCGGACCATGAGTGGGGTCAGCAGGAGAATTTTTATTGGTTATAGGAGCCTGCTGCCAAGCCTGAACGACCCCGGCCCACAGCGGGGGCCTGTGCCACCGTTGGTGGGGTGGTGGGAGACTAGGGGTTCGTGGCCCTATCTCCTGGTTCATTGAACCTGAGACCATCTGTGGGGGCACCATGGGAGATGAGCACCCTGGATGCCTACATTGCTCAGTGGGCTGCCTCACAGCAGCTACACGACTAGGCCTAGTCTTGCGAACGGGCTGGATGGGACAATACCGGGCGTAATGCTGGGAATTACCACCAGGTCAATAAGCTCGGGAAAGGAGGAAGCGCGGCCTTTTGTACGTCGGGACTTAGCGCCGACTCTGGAACCGAGTGACCCAAGGACAATCTGTGAGGTCGTCAGGAGTTGAGCGACCTGACGTACTAAAAGCTCAGGCTGGACCCACTTCAGCAACCAAACACGTCCCCAGCTGGTGCACTGGGGGAAAGATCGGTGGATCTGCTAGACAGTCCTCCCGGTTAAGTCCAAGGGACTCGTGAACCATTAGTGGGGTAGGCAAGAGTTGAGCGCCTTGTCGTACTAATTGCTCATCTGTTGGAGCTTGCGAGCTCCGTGCTGGACCACAACAGCTGCAGAAGGCGTCCCTGGGGGCACACCAGGGCTCGGCTCGGACCAGTCCAGCGGGGAGCTACTGTACTGGTTCCTGGCTTGGGCCTACGGGCCCGTCGACAAACTGTGGGGTCGCCAGGAGATGAGCACCTGGACGTACTAAAAGTCTCACACTGTTGGGCTTGTAGCCCTAGCCGGTCTCACAACGGCTGCAGGACACGTCCCTGGAGGCAGAACAGGGGAATGGTCGGTGGATCTGCGACAGCAGTCCTCCCGGCTAGGCTCATGGAGCCCGTGGACCAACTGTGGGGTCATCAGGATTGAGTGACCTGATGTACTATGTAGCTCATCAATTGCCCAGAAGTGCAAACTCCAACACTCTCTCCCTGGAGTGTTGGTGTAAGGACCGAGAACTTGAACGTGGACGCGAAGTTAGGATAGGGAGGACTAGAACTAGGACTTGGGAGTATGGTCATGACGACCGAGGTATCCCAAGGGGTGGACGGCAGGGCCTAGATGTCCATCCCACTGCAGTCTAGGAGACTTTAGCAGTTCTTATTACATCTGGTTTCCCATAAAGACCGTGTATCTCATTGTGATGTAGTCTCCATTCACCTGTCTTCGTTTCATTTTGGTCCAAAAAGTTTCCTAATAACTTTATTCTCAAATAATCATAATGTCCTTTCTTCCCTTAAAATAAGGGTCCATGTTTAGCATCAATATAACTGTAAGAATAACAATTTTATATGTTTCGACAGACTACCTTTTTTTTTAGAGACGTTGGAATGTCGAGTTCCTGTTTTATTGAGCCTATGTTCAAATTCTTTCTGCACCCCATTCCTGTTTGTAATTATTGTTCCTATGTATTTGAATTCTGCCATTTCTTCTAAATTTCCCACATTTCTCATTAACTGCCCCTTTCCAGTACTTAATGTGACCATTGATTTAGTTTTATAGAGGTTTACTTCCGGCCCCAATTCCTTAGTGTACTCAATAGAATGTACGATTTGGTTCTTAGTATCTTCTCGCTATTGCCTAATAATAATATATAATCAGTCTAATATCCACCGCTGTGGTCTCGAGGTAGCGTGCTGCCTTGTCACGCAGCGGGCCCGGGTTCGATCCCCGGTCTGGGTGAGGTATTTATCGGTTTTTTCCTCAACTGTAAGACAAATGTCAGAAAAACGTTAAGGCCCAAACGGTTCCCGAAATATGGCCGCCGTCATCATCATCATCATAATCATTATCATCATCATCATCCTTCACCGGTGTGGAAAGCAACGGGAAGCTACCACTCCTACAATTCCCTAGTAAAGCTGCAAGCATAGCATGGAAATGCTATGATTGCAGTGAAGGACCTGTCTTCGGGCAGAATTACTATGGATGGATGGATCAGCTTAATTATACTAACACCTTATTAATACCATTGAGTTGTACACTTTCATTATCCTCAAAAGATTTAATGGCATACGCTAGTACAAAATTGCTTTAACTCATTGTTAATTTCAAAATAATTTGAAGACGGTTTGACTATCGGCATCCTGTTTTCTGTGCCATTTAGATACATTCGAATATTTTTTACGAATTCCGAATTCCAGCAGAAAACTGTACAATTTTTCCGAATTAATTGCATTGTATCCCTTTTTTAAATAATATATAATTGATGTACATTGCCCTGATATTCCCATTTCTTTTCTAAAAGTCTGTCTTGTAGGCCTACTAAAAATCTGATCCATTGTAGACATAATTCTTCTAATTCCACATTGATGATCTCACAATACATCATCAATATTGGATATAAGCCTGTTTACTAATATATTTGTTAGAATTTTGTACGAAATTTAAAATAATTAAATACCCCTATAATTGTTGTAATCAGTTTAATCTCCTTTACTTCAGAATGGTACGATAATCAATCCTTTTCATACGTTTGAAAAAAGTATATTTTTCACAAAACAATCGGTCTATTCTTTCCATCAATTATTCTCCCCTTATTTTATTAGTTCCTGTGGGATGCCATCCGAGCCTGATGTTTCATACATTTTTAATTTTCTATAGCTTTTTCAACCTCTAATACTGTTGGTTCCGTGACTAATATTTTTGCTATCTCTAAACAATTATCTTGTACATCCTGTTCTGCATGCATATTTAAGAGCTTATTACAGTCATGTTTCCATCTAGGTCTATTTACCTCACTCGGTATGACTTTTTGCAATTCCATCAGAATAGAGCATTGCAATGTCTTTCAGCAACCCAAAGATTAAGTGATAAATTTGATGACGTAAACTATATATAGCTAATCCAACAACCTACTTTAAATGTATCGAAACACAAATAAATATAACTTGTCCTAACTTAAGGTAATTCCTCACATTTCTGGACGACAATCTCTATCATCTCAAGCACTCTGACAGTCATCTATGTAATGCTGATTATTACTTGCAATATAAAATACACTACTAATTGCCGTAATAAAAATAGTGATGTATAGAGGTAAAAACGAACGATGTTGTTAGATGTCGCAATGCAAGATTAACATGATCGTACCACGAACATGTAGAATAAGATTGTCGTTAGCATTACCCATAGTTTACAATCTGTGACTGTATATTTCGAATTCTCTCGTTCGTTCTAACATGCTTAGTGAATCATTTAACCTAACAATAACCAATAATTTACTGAGAGTCATAAATTAAGTTTTAACCAGAAATATAATACAGAAATACGCGGTTTAAACTGCGCACAAGCTGTTGGTAAGACCTAGATTGTCTGGAATAAAGTCCTAAAACGCCTTAAAAATGTCTTCTTTTTATTCTTTTAACTAGACTCATGAGCCGTTTATCACTATACAGGATATGATTCATTAGAATATGAGATCAGTTTTTCTTCCTACCTCTTCTGCTGACATCTCTTTTGCCTCTTGGATATAAATCTCAAGATGTTTCAAGTTAACTTATATTATTGGCTATCTATAATTATATGAGCGTTACAGTCTCTTTTATATTCTTTATAACTCAAGAAATGACATTTTTTAACTGCTGGGTATATTTTCTTAGACCGGAAAATAAATGATCAAATTACAAAAGAAATAAACTTAATCCCCATTCATGAACAACGTATCACCACCTGGAGACAGAATTGGCTCTAACATATCAACAGAAGGGATAGTTCCAGATTACCTCGGCTATAAAAGAGATAAACGCCGTAACAGGCAACTAGGCTTACTACTTGACTTGGATTAATAATAATAATAATAATAATAATAATAATAATAATAATAATAATAATAATACTGATCAACTGAAAATAGTGATAATGATGATAATAATAATAATAAGAAAATAATTTTGATTGCCTAGAAAAAGTTTAGGCCACAGTTTCTTTGCTCGTCTTAAGACGCGACTAAACCGATGTCAACTGTGGGAAGGAATGGATTTAGTGTTAAGCTGTTCATACTTATCGTAAAATACGGGAAGAAAAGAAGTTTCAAATGTGAATGTAAAAATATTAGTTTCAGAAATATATCTCTCTCTGGGAATCGTAGAAATTGTCAAAATTCGTCATTCAGTCGATAAGCATACTGTCATATCCAGCAGATAGATCCAGTTTTAAAAAATCCATCAATCGTCCAGAAACGTGTTGAACTTGGATTGCGGTTGCCGATCATTTGTTTCAAACCTAAAACTCGAAAAGTGTAGTCCATTATGCTAGTTCAGATGTTAGTGTCAACTTCCTGACTGGCAGGCCCAGATTTGATATCCGGGATAGGGGTCAGGATTTTTTAATTATAACATTTTCAGTCTCGTGGCTAAGAACGCTGTACAATATGTAATCATTAGATTGTATATTAGATGTCTGGATTATATTCCAAGTCACAATAGCAGCAGTTGTAGTGGTAACGGTAGAGCATCATAATCAACAGCACGCGAGTTTCAGATTGTACGGCGTCTCTCGCAACCGCGATTCCATTGTTTTATGTCAGCCCAGTTATCATTCGTCATTTTTCTGCCTTCCATAGATTGTTATTTACAGTAATTCCATGAAAGACGTGGTCTTTTCTGATTTTTTCCCCACCTGCAGTTCCCTTGTATTAGATGCCATCTCTCCGCTGCCATTCTTATAATTGCACGTGTCACTTAAATGTTTTCGTTCAATTGTATCTATTTTATATAACCGTTACTTGTATTCGACCTCTTATAGTTTTGTTTCGTGTTATTTCGATTCTGGAGACACAACAACCACGTCTCAAGAAATCCATTTCCATTGTTTTCAAGATATTTTCATTCTTTCCTATGACCTGCCAGACGTCTGATTCATAGAGCGCAGTTCTTTCGACTATTGCTTTATATATCCTTCTCTTCACGTCATGATCAACAGTTCGAGCCCATATTATCGTATCTAGTTGTCTAATTACAGTAGTTACTTTTTGCAATCTGTAGAGCGAGGACAAATATCAACTTCTGACAATATTTGCCTTGTCCCTTCTATAGGCTCTCCATCACAAGTAATAGTGATGCAACTCTTTACTTGAACATGTAGACAAACAGGGGTTTGTACGAGCACTCATACAGTACAAATGCCAAATAACGGCCAAGTAACGATTGATTAATTTAAAAAAAAGCTATATGTATGGTTAATTTTTCTTTAACTTTAGAAAGTAATATAAATTATTATTATTAAAGTCCACCGCTGTGGTCTCGAGGTAGCGTGTTGCCTTGTCACGCAGAGGGCCCGGGTTCGATTCCCGGTCGGGACAGGCTCCTAGGTGAGGTTTTTTCGGGGTTTTTCCTCACCTGTAAGACAAATGTCAGGAAGCTTAGGGCCCAATGGTCCCCGAAAATCATCCGGCCATCATCATAATCCTTACAATTATCATCATCATCCTTCACCATTGTGGAAAACAACGAGAATCTACCACACCTATAATTCCCTAGTAAAGCTGCAAATCATAGCATGAACACTGTAAAATTATTATTAAGTCTGACTAACGGAGTATCCCACAACTATATTCGCAACAAACATCCAGACAGAATCCTGAATTACATCTGTGGAAATACAAATTTTATTGTCACTACAGATTGATGTATATATATATATACTAGCTGGCCCGGCGAACGTCGTATCGCCTTTAAATATTTTTACGTTAATTGTTCCGATGTTTTAATAGTTATCTGCTATTTGGGGCGGAAACAAATCCAACAAATCAAAGATCATAAAAATCGGTCCAGCCGTTCTTGAGTTATAAATAGTGTAACTAATCCGACTTTGTTTTGTATACATATATATAAGTCCCGGCCACACGTTGCTGTGGCTAAGGTATACGTTAAATTATGTTGTTGTAAACTAAGTGAGAAATCTAAACCAGAAAGGTTTTGTTTTACACAATTTTTTAGTTCTGGTACGTTAACTACACCCGGTATAAAATATGGATGGTGATTTATGTGGAAGTGGTTTTGTTGATTGAGATGAATTTATGTTGTCTGCATTCTCAGTATCATCCATAAGTGTATCATAAGGATTATATACATTTGTTGATGGAATATATTGATTATACTTTCTTTTTTTTTCTACGAACTTGTTGGCAGTTTGGATTCTCATCATCATCAAGAAGTCTCTGTATAGTAATATCATCTTGTGATATATTATAGTCATCTTGTTTTTCATTTAATTGAGGCATGGAGATTGTTTATGTAATATTAGGCATATTATTATAACTAACAGACTTACTTACAGTTCTTGTTATTCCGTTCCTTAGGACCTTCATATGTTTTTAAATTGACATTCTTCTTAAATGTAAGATTTATGTCACATAGGCCTATACCAATTTGCGGAAATTCACTTGATATCTTATCATTCATGGTCTCTAGAACTGATTCGCCATATCGTTTAATGTCTCTTCTCGGTCCAGTTAAATTTAAATTAAGTTGCTCTCTTTCAGCCAGATTACTTAAAACTAATACACACGAAATTAATATAATTAATAAAATATATAGAAAATAAAATAAACACAAACACACTTAAATTATGAAATAATCAATATTTGTAATTCAATTGAAATTCGTGGTTGCAACAAAAAGTACAGCCACCTGGTTAAATAATAAACCAATTACCTTACACGGTCATCTGTTAGAATCGTATGGAACTCACAGATAATTAAAACTCTCTATTAAATAATAAACAAATAATTTGCAATAAAAATAATGCGACTATAAATTTAGTTATAAATTTCCCTAAGTCTCAAGTTGGATCAAACAGCACACAGTGTGCAAAATTTTATTAAAATCGGTTCAATAGTTTAGGATTCCATCGCGGACAAACAACGTGACACGAAATTATTATATGTTAAGATAACACTATTGTAACATTTAGATGCATGTAGAGTTGTTGCATTGGGAAGCTCTACTTTGTGCATTTTTTAAATACAGTTTTTAAATTTTCTAGGTACACTTTCTGAAGTAGTATATTGGTATTTACGATTATTTTACACATATCTTCAAAGAACTCCGACTGAAGTGTTAAATATTCATGTATTTCTTTTTCTTCTTTATTTAGTTAATGAACAGATGCTGCATGTTTCTAGTATTGCAGAGTTGTTTCAATAATTTTCGTTTCTCTTTATAGTCTTTGATTTGACAGAAACACAACTTATATTGTATATTTTCGTCATTTAATATGATTTATGCTGTATAATTTACATATACATACATGTTTTATCTTGTGTATAAGCACGGAGCTGACAGAAAATAACATTGATTCATCTATAAGTTACAAATATTATGCTGAACTCTAGCAACAGTGAATCCTATTTAGCCCTGAGTCTGACTGCAGTGATAACGTGAAGCCAATTGGGTGCATCGTACTTAACTTGATTTCTTCTTCAGCGGATATATATCTCCGCTTTAGAAGTCTGTGTTGTATAGGGTCTTTTACATATTACGCAATTTTTAATTGCAGTAATTGTCCAAAATGCATCAAAATTATTTTATTTTATTTTAATCTACATACATTCCCATTGTAGTGCTGACAGGCATATGTCCACGTCCACTGTCTCGGCAGGCAGTTAGGCGGTTGATGACCCTTTCACAGACATCTCTGTTGGTGTCTATAATGAATTTCTTCCTTAAGTTGGAGAACAGCTTGTGATTTGTTCACGTAGACATTGGACTTGACATAACCCCATAAAAATAAATCACATGGAGTAAGGTTACAAGATCTGGGAGACCATTCCAAGTCGCCACGAACTGAGATCACAGACTGAGGGAACTTCATAGACCGAGTAACTGCCTACCGAGACAGTGGAGGTGGACATATGCCTCATATAATTTTCCGCACTTAAATGGGAGTGTATGTAGATGGAAAAAAATATATTTCGATGCATTTTTGACTTAATTATTGAGTTTTTAAAAATATCATAATACATGAAATACCCAGTAATTTAACTTGCGCGTCCTTTATCAGTCAAAGTTGTTCCCAGATATGTATGTGTTCTGCAGCAGATCCTGTTTCTAACCTTATATGTCTTCCTACTTATCCATCAGGAATTTGCTCCATTTAAATTAAACTAAATTAATTAAAATACAAATTAAATTAATATTTAGTCCCCAAATTTCATATTCCTCTTACATTTTTACGTAATTAATAACATCTTCATCTTCTGGAATATAATGTGGTCATCAGCAAACAATTGAGAGAGAGTACATGTTGTCGTCATTGACTTTTATAGGCCTAACCATTTGGACACATTTGTTTCTCCAATGTCGCAAGCTTTAATTAAAAAAAATAAATAATTAAACTATGCCCTTGTCGTAAAAATTTATGTATAGTGAAATATTTCGATAATAAATTTCCGGTCTTCACATAGCTAGTATTTGCTGTGTATGTACTTCTAACAGCATTTATAAGCCTGTATTTATTTTTAATTTTTTATCTTCATTGTTTTCAATATTCTTCATAACGGAACACTATCCTGAGCTTTCCGCAGATCTAATATTTATATATAAATAAATCAAGTGTGTTTCCAGATTATTTGCCAACTTTTAATCTGCAATTTGCTTATCCCAAAAATGCTGTCCATGCAGGACTATAGGCACATAATCCAATTTGTTCTTGTAAGGTCCTTACATTCTTGTTCAATTTTCGATTTTATTATTCTATCGTAGATTATACCAATGACGTCAATGACTCGATAGTTCGAACAGTAATACAGTATTTACTTCCTTTCTTATACACATGATGGGAACGTTAAATCTGGTATCACATTGGTGCTTTTCGACACTTGTTGGCTAATTACGATTACGGATTTTCATATCCATCATCATCATCATCAACAACAACAACAACAACATGCCTTACACAATACATCCACATTACACAACCATTTAAACATACATTTATCTTACATACATCTCTACACATAAAATTACATATCATTTGCGCTTCGTAGTCTGACGAAGTGGTGCGCAAATTAAAAATAGACTAAATTAACGCCATCTATCTGCCTAACATGAAACCTGAAGCACCAAAAGTACAATGGATGCTATTGAAACGCACTATAAGAGGCGATATATCACAATATGTCTGAAATAATATACATAAAATATAACAAAATAAATAAAACCTAGTAATAGGGCAGAATTTATTCCGCCAAAATAATCTGACTTATGTCGTTTTCAGGTCAACCAAGCAGTTCAATAATAATAATAAACGTTACATCCATGAAATCAATGTACAATAATTCCTTGTTGGTAATGAACAGTACATATGATGAGAGGATTGTAAAAATGCAGCATAGAAATTAGATTTCTGGACATACCAAATACGTATGTCTGGGATCAGTGCTCTGTTGTAATTGACATGTGACATGCTACAAATTAAGAGAGATAAAAATAATCCAATTTTGTAATGAATGCTGCAATATGTTGTCACATTTTGTCAGCAAGAGATTGACGCATGGACTGCTGTAAAACGGAGCTTTATGGCCAAATTTATTGAGAGCTTTTATGAAAAGAGTGGCATTTATTATCGAAAAAAGTACAAAGTAACTTTTTAACATAAAAAAACGACTATTTGTTAATATATTAAATACGAACGAATTGGCTAATGAAGTTTGATTTGAGATTTTTGTTTAAATTACAAGATTAAATCCTGAAAGAATTAAACTGATTTAATTTTCGGTAGTTTGTCTCATTCATCAAGCCCCGTTCCGCGAATATACTGCTTACATAAATATATTGCCTTACTCTTTACTATGTAAAATAAGCACCTGTGTGGAATATATCGAATCAGTAATTCAGGTTAACATTTTTTTCTATGCCACGGGATCATCTTAAGAAATTCCACATTTCTGGCATTGTTTCATGCCATTGGCGGAATTGTTACCCATCTCAGGGGTTTGAGTACCTGGAAGGCATATTTACGTTTCTTCAAAGATACGATGAGTGATGAATGAAGGATGTTAACGAAACACATGCAGCATATAAACTATATAATGTGCGAATAATATTTTGAAAATACATAAATATCCGAATAAAAGGTTTAAGGCTTTATTTTTCTTTAAAATTTTTCATTTCTTTTAGAAAAAACCATCTTCTTCACTTCGCGGGCTAGGCAAATTAGCTGTTCCGCCTCACAGTTGTTCTGTACATCTTTTTATTGGCCTTCCTACATTCCTCGATCCTCTTGGCATTGTAGTTAAATGCTGCTTTTGGAAATCTTGTTACACTCATTCTTTCTATATGTTTAAACCATTTATCTCTATATTCTTTGATTTTTTCATTCAGTGGATAGCTATATATTTATTCTTTATCCGATACAATCTTGTGCAGCCTTTTGTTCTTCTCAGCAAGTTCATTTTTACGTTTTGTATTCTTTGTAATGTTTTGGCATTATACATGTTTCTCTCCAATAAAGTATTGCAGGAACTGTCAATGTTTTATAAAACTTCAATCATGTTTTAAGAGTTAATATTAAACTTTTTTCAATAAAACATCAGGTCCCTATGGTAAAATGGTAGCACTAATAGCGTTCATACTATCTTTATCTAACAAACCACCTCATAATCTTGTGGTCAGAGCTTCCGACTAAAAATCAGAAAGTCCCTTGTTCGATTGCCGCTCAGATCACAGGGAGTCTTCCTTAAAAAGGAATTATTCTTGTGGTAGTTGTTTAAGGCAATACATCAAGGAAGATCGGGGGTTTGAGTTCCAATGACACCAGAATTTTTAAACTGACCTAAATCTTTCGGCGGCTCCATGGCCCTGGAGTCGACTCAGCCTCTAATGGAAATGAGTACTAGACGCTTGTTCTGATGGCAAATGCGACCATCACGCAGGACTGACGACTCGGCTGACATCTCGTGCCGATTATGTAGAAAGTTGCGAGCCTTAACTTCGTACTACCCCAAGAGCATCCTAAGGCCTGTAATGGGATCATTTTACCTTTAAGATAGTGGACGTTTTCAAATAATGAAATAGAAGGCAATTTCTCCATCATTGAACCATTTATCACTAAAGTCAAAGGCAGAATAAAAAACAAGTACAATAACATGTTGATAGGATAATATGAATCTGTAATAACGAATTTGGTTATTATCGATCTTTAAAAATACTCCGTTGCAAGACGAGCACAGATAGCTCTTGGTCTACCAGTCGGTTGCTGCTCTCACATCTAATATATAAAAATGTTTGTTTGTTCGTATTTTATGCGCTGCCATACCGTTCATCCGATTGGGATGGGGCTTTTTGTAAAAAGTTCAGGAGATTTTCAGGATGAACATAGGTTATAAGAGAGTTGTAATGCTCAACCCTTACATCTTTAAAACCCACCCTTTGTAGTGGAAAACGTGAAAAATTCATTTTTGACGCTTAAATGGCTTCCGCTGCCTAAACCATAACAAATACACAAAATTAATGTACACAGAGTTGAATATCTCAAAAAACTCTACAAAAAAAGACCGCGACAGCATATGTTTATCTGTTACGGACAACAAGAGTTCCTGTTATGCATAATAGCACACATTTCCAGAATTGAGCCTATTCTTAATTTCTTTGTGCATCTCATTCCTATTTGTAATTAGGCATATTGTAAATTGGATATTTTAATTCAGCCACTTCTTCAATGTTTCCCTCATTTGCCATTAGCTGTCTATTTCGATTATATAGTGTATTTCTGTGAGTAAACATAGCCTATATTTAGATTTATTGACGCTTACTTCCAGTCCCTATTTCTTTGTATTAGTCAATAGAGTGTGGATGTTAGGCCTTAGTTTCTCCTCGCTATCGCCAAATAATACTTACATCGTCAGCATAAACTAACAGCTTAACCATTGATTTGTAGGACTTCTTTATCCTCTAATGATCTAATGGCATCCTTCAGTGCAAAATTGAATACTAGAAGAGATCTCCTTGATTTAACTATTGTGAATTTCAAAAGTGTCCGAAAACTGTTTGCCTACACGCACCCTAATCTTTTTGCCATTTTTACACTTTCGTATAAATCTAACTAACTTTTTAGGTATTCCGAACTCCAGCAGGATATGTTGCTATAAGTTATAACTTTTCTCTCATACTTGAAATCACATGTCTTTTTTGACGCCACGGTATTAATTATAGCTACCCAAATTTCCCAGAGTGCTACATTGGGCACCGGTCATCATTCCGAGAAATCCCATGACAATTTTGTATTCCCTTGGAGATTCGAATCACGCATATATCGTAGCTCTGCGCAAAGGCATGATGTCTCAGACTGCTCGGCTATGGCGAGGGATATTAATCTATAAAAACACGTCTAATTTCAAAATAAAAACTGAACGAAAATATATAAACATATTTGAATTTTTTATTCATTGTGCTGACATATGCACCTGACATGTTATATTTTTTAAACCCTGCATGCAACACACACACACACACACACACACACACACACACACACACACACACACACACACACACACACACACACACGCGCGCGCGCAAATACATATATAGGATACATTTATTACTTAAAGCTGTAATGTATTTTGATAGTATTTTGACTATTTGTAACAAAATTTTGCTTGTCATTCCGTCTTCTTCTAAAGTTGATGCTTGTTAATCTGTTTGATTTCGTGTTTGCATGTAATGAAAACATAGCTATTTAGTTATTATTAACTAAATGATAGGTTGAATAAAAGTAGGAACAGAATACACTTACTAGAGGTAGCAAAATAGAAGAATAAGCATGTAGTATTTCTTTTTTTTTTTTTTTTTTGAAATGGAACTTGCTGTCTAGTAAGGTCTATAAAAAACATACATACATAAATTCATGTGTTTGTGAATGCAACACTGTCTATGAAATTCTCTAGGGTGCTCGGTGGCAAGAGGGCCTGACATCAGCGTTTGACGTTCCCGATAGTTCGTTGCAATCGCTCGCTACAGGCAGTCGTCTTCTATTCCTCTCTCTCCCTGCTTTTCTCTCATTACCTGCTTCAAGATTTAAATAATGTGATTCCCTGATTACACTGTTTACTATAATAGAAATCATTAATGGACCCCGTTTGCCGGGAACGACAAGCGCTGATGCCGCCGCTTGTCTCTCAGCAGCCTGTTGGATTAGAGTATGTGAAAGTTTTCTCCTTATATATATATATATATAGTATACACATATATACACACATATATATACATTATATTGTAGATTTTCGCGGATATAAGTATGGTTAAGAAAGTTTTTCGCGTCATGGATTCAAGGTCGGCCTTTGGCCACTGATACCGACGTTTTGGCATGATCCCACATGCCATTATCAGGGAATGATAGGTTCGAGACACAAGTTTAGGTCTTATAATCAAACACGTTGAGTTTTCACTCAATCACTGATTCGTCGGAATCAGTGGCCAAAGGCCGACCTTGAATCCATGACGTGAAAAACCCAAGAAAACTTTCTTAATCACACACACACACACACACACACACACACACACACACACACACACACACACACACACACACACACACACACGACACACACACACACACACACACACACACATATATATATATATATATATATATATATATATACACTACTAAAAAATTAGAGGAACACATGTTTAAAACAAAGCCACAAAATAAATATTGTAACAATTTAATTTTGGAGAGTCAGATGTTTTGAGTTCAAGTATTGTTTAAAATCAGATTGAAGATTTTCTGGGTTTTATTAATTTTTCTCTGAATATGTTAGTGAAATTCCGAGAGTTGCTGAAACCAAAGTGAGTTCGTATTGATTTATTTTTTAAAAACAGGTTTGAAGAATAATCTGTGGTAGGGAAATGTTATTTTTGTGTCCTCTGAAGCTAATACAGAACAATGAGACATCTGAATGAAACATCAGTTACACGAGCAGTTGCATTGATAAAATATGGTCGTTCCATTCGCCACGTCTCTAGGATTCTTGATGTCATTACGAATTAATCATCCATTATTCAAAATTGCTAATAATGCTTTAATTGATCTTCCTTCAGCACTTCCGTCATCCATAGGCTGTGGAGGCGATATAGAGAGACACATGGATACAAGAGGAGACCCGAGCAAGGTGGTAAGAAGAAAACTACAGACGTAAAGGATAGATTTCTTGTCTTATCAGCTTTGCGCAGAAGAAACTTTACAGCCAGAAATCTACAAAATAATTTACGCACAGCAACTGGGACGGTAATTTCTGATCAGGCTGCAAGAAATAGACTGATAAATGCAAGGTTGAGATCTAGAATCCCCTTGAAAGCCCCTCGTTTAACACATCAGCACAAAGAATACCGGCTGCGATTTTCTCAGAATCGTGTCAACTGGCATCTCCGCCAATGGAAGGTTTTTTATTCACGGACGAATCAAGATTTCGTCTAACAGGTTCTGATGGTCGTAAATGTGTATGGAGACGTCCTGGTGAACGTTTTGATCCAGCCACAATTATTGAACGTGACAGATTTGGAGGCGGTTCGGTTAAGTTTGGGCTGGGATTACTATAGTTTCGGACAGAGCTTGTGTTTTGTCCCACAACGTATGGATGCTGATATTTACATTAATTGCATTATCCCCCAACATGTTGTACTCTTTCCTCATGGTATGGGCCCTAATTTTCTTCTGATGTGAGATAAATGCTAGATGTCATACAGCACATGCTACCACAGATGTCCTGCAAGAGTGCCAAATTCGGGTGATGGACCGGCCTGCATGTAATCCGGACCTTAATCCGATCGAGCATATGTGGGATAAGTTGGAAAAACTTGTTCGTAAGCGTTCCTGCTGTACCTCAGAACCTTGAAGAACTTTCACATGCGCTCACCGAGGAATGGGAGAGAACCCCACAAGTTTCTGTAAGAAGGCTTATGCGAAGCATGCCTCGTAGGTGTAATGCGGTCATTCAGGCTCACGAAGGACACACTAAGTACTGAGTGTTGAAATAACCGTGCAAACATTAATTCCAAAAATTGTAAATCTCAAATTTCCACTTTGTTTTCTGATACAAATGATAACTTGTTTGTATTGCTAATACTGTACAAGAAAATATTGTTTGAATGTCTATTCTAATTTTACATAAATCTTCAATGTACAATTACAAAATATCAAATATTAAATTGTTTCAATATTCATTCTCGTGTTTTGGTTTAAACATGTGTTCCTCTAATATTTTGAGTAGTGTATATATATATCTTCGAGTTTTTACAGCTGCTGCCGTCTTCCCGTGCCAAACCTCCAAAGCCTAGGGTCTTGGGCATCTTCGATGCTTAGCCCTCTAGCTTGCATTACTGTCTTCATGTTTTCCCTCCATGTTAACCTTGGTCTCCCTCTTTTCATCTTCCTGTTCGGATGCCATTCATATAGTTGCTTCGGCCATCGCTCATATTCCATTCTTAAAACATGTCCTAACCACTTCAAGTCCTTCTCCTCAATTATTTCAATTATTCTTTCTTCTGCTTCCATTATGTTTCTAATTTCCTTATTTGTGACATGTTCTAATTTAGACTTTCTGGCACTTCTGCGTAAATAATCCATTTCTAGAGTTATTAGTCTATTCTTGTAGTACTTATTGATTGTCCATGCCTCACTTCCATACATTGCAACAGATTCCACCAATATTTTACCAATATATTTTTTTGTGTCTTTCCAAATATGCTTATCCCACCATATGGGATTTAACGATGATATTATTTTGCTACTCATTTCAATACTATGTTTTATGTTCTCTTCAATGTTATCCATAATTATTCCCAAATATTTAGTTTGTTTCACTTGCTTTCTTTGGATGCCTTCTTCCAATATTAAATGTTCTCTTTCATTGCTATTTATTGCCAGATATTCTGTTTTTTTTGTAAATTTACTGTGAGACCCCATGATTCATATGTGTTTTTCAACCTTTTTATCATGAATTCCATATCAAATTTGTCTTGCGCTAAAACCAGTTGATCATCGGCAAATAGTATTGTCAGCAAAAATATGTTGCCTATTGGGTTCCGCATACCTTTGCAGCTTTGTTTCCATTTCATTAATATAAATTCTACATAAATATTAAATAAAATTGGTGATAGACTGCACTTGTTTCAATCCATTTGTGGGTTTTATAGGATTAGACATTTTATTTCCAATTTTAACATAAGCAGAGTTATATATTTGTTTAATAATTTCTATTAGGTTTCTATCAATATTGTATTTCTCCAATACTTCCCATAATTTGTTCCTCGGAATTGAGTCATAAGCTTTCTCTAAATCTATCATTGTCAAATGGGTTTCTTCTCCAACTGCAGTCCGTTTTTCAATTAACTGTTGTATGCAAATATATTGTCAACACATGACCTTCCTGGTCTGAATCCATTTTGATCTTCTCCTAATTTGTGTTTAATATGTTTTTGTAACTTTTTTTTAATAACTTCGTAAATTTTCTATATAATGTGTTATTTATACTTAGTCCTTTGTTGTTTTTCACGTCTCTTATATCGCCCTTCTTGTATATTGGTACAATGTAGCTTATTTTACATTCATCAGGAATCTTCTGTAATGCAATGCACTTATTAAACAAGTCCCTCAATCTACCTATTAAAAAAATATATAAGAAAGTTAAATGTTTGTATTAGATTTATCCGGTGGTGTAATGGAAGGCACGCTGGGGTACCAACTCAGAAGTCCGGATTCAAATCCCGTCCAGGCTTTAATCTGTAGCAAAATTATCTGTTCTCCTTTAGGATCCAGAAATGTTAGAGTGTAAAACAAATATGAAGAATTTAACTGAATAAAATGTAAAACAATTTTGAGGACTATTTAACTCATGCCCCAAACAGGAGTCAATGATCAATCACGTTTCAATGATTTTTTATTTACAAGCAATCGCAGTCGTGTTTCGCCTAGAATTTACCAACTAAGTTTATCATAATAAAGAAAGCACCTCCTTTGTAACATACTGAATAAGTCATAGCATTATTTTGTAGTTACTGACTCCCCCAAGAAATACGGCTACCAGATTGTATATATATTTTGCATGAATGTCAATACATAGCGCATGCCGGCGTTAATATAAATACATTTGTAGCAATTGATTATACCACCAAAAAAAGAAACCACTGTTTGCACTTTCTTAAATGTATTTTTCCCAGGTAATAACATTACAGAAAAATATAATTGTCATATTTACATCATAGGACATCAGAAATGAATTAATATACAGTTTGATGTGTTTCATTTTTTCTCCACTAGAGTTCATTCTTACAATATTGTGATCATTTGGCAGTAAATAATATGATCTGTTTGCAGTGATGAACAAAAGAAGCAAATGAAGCGTACCAAACTTTTCTCATTTGTTTTCAAACATTGCAGTTTACATTAATTATATAAAACTTTAAAATAACTATAGTTAAATAATGATTTGTGAGTAAACAGCTTAATTTTATTCGTTAAATAGTCCTAACAAATGCCACTCTTGATTTCCAAATTCTCTAGATAAATTCACTCCTCACTTAGTGAGTCGTGAATCTATTGATAATTTGGAAATCACTCGTGGCATTACTTATGATAATTTGGATGGAAATGTAACTTTACTCTTAGATATTTTAATGGTAAAAATGATTTCCTTAATTAAGCGAATACTGCATCCTAAACTCAATTGATCAACGTATTAACATTTAAAACAACAAAAAATGTACCGCGTGATGGCAGTCGTCCTCAACAAATTAAAAGTTGTTTAATATAATCAGCTAGGTCTTTCGGAATTACTTCCATTTTGAAAGCTGATCTATTGCCAGGGTTTTCTCATTAATAGAATGATCAATAATTAATTAAAATCATAAAAACCCTGGAAATTAAAATTGATATAACCAACAAAAGTTAACAAATTAATAAGAAAACAAAAAGAAAACATGAATTAACGAATATAACTAAAATTAACAATGAAACAGATGAAAATAAATAAAAATTGATAACCCTTACATATACAGGAAACAAAACATTGAAACTGGCCAAAACAATCAGCAAACACGATAAAAACTTTAAAATAGCATTTAAAACTAATAACAAATTAAACAAAATAGAATGCACAAATATATAACTGCAAAGAAGTATATAAACTTCAGTGCAATTCTTATGAAAAAGTTTATATAGGACAAACCACCAGAAATTTCAATACAAGATAACGAGCATTTTAAGGTTTTCAAAAGAAGAGGAGGAAAATCAAGTTTTGCCAAACACTTTACAGTACAAACGCAGATCATAAGTTCAACACAATTAACAACACTCTTTCAATAATACACAGAGAATAAGATAACCAGAAGATAAGCATCCTAGAGGAAATATAAATACTGAAAGACTCAAGAAATAAGCTATTAAACGAGAACACGCCCTGCCAGATCAACGTATTATATAATATGCTTGTTAAACGCAATCAGTATCCAATATAACAGCTTTGAAAATGGAACGAGTTCCGAAAGACCTCCCTGATTATTTTGATAACAATTTTTAATTTGTTGAGAACGACTGACATTACAGGTACATTTTTTATTTTTTTAACATTTAACAACAAATACAACGGTGGGCAAAAATGCTTTTTTAAAGTATTAACGCATTAATAATCCAAAATGGAATTAATACCAATTTATTTACTCTTTGTGTTTTTATTATTATAACAGAATTTTGAGTACATTTATTTAAAAATCCGTTCTTTTATTTCACGAAATTTTAATCATGTTTTTTCTGTGAGATTAATTTCTGACACACTATTAAATTACTTTTTATTTGGTATAGCAATTTATTTTTGTTGAAACACAAGTGTTTTTATTGCGACTTGTAATTTCTCCTGGAATGCTGCAAAGTTAGAGAGAAAGAGAGAGAGCAATGTTGCGTCAGTGTCTGTTGTGATCCACACTCCCTTGTGAACAGTCCTTTGTTTATTACTTGTCACTTCTGCATGGAAATGAGCTCCATGGCCACTATGTTTCTCGACATAATCAAACCTGTAGAAATGAAGCTTTGTTATTTTTTAGAGTACTGTATATAACAATAGTGTTCTTTCCTTAATAAAATAAGCTATGATAATAACTTTCCTTTATCCTACATATTTGCTGAGTAGGCTATTTCAGATTATCTCCGAAAATACAATTAGGTGAAATTGCAAAACAAATGTCTGCTGTTGCGCAAAATACTGTACATTGGAAACTTATCAGACGACCCTCTGGTTTGAAATCTCACTTTGTCGTGTCGATATTGACTATACCACTTACCTAGCAATTATCAGAGTTTGCTAAAACTGTTCTATTTTATTTTATTCTATCTCTAATTTCAGTACATTACCATTTTAAAAAGTTAGAAGAATAGAATATTTCGGTTACATGTAGTGTAATATTCGGGATATCGACTCCACTGTTACCAACATGTAAACAAACCGTGGAAAACTAAATTAGCAATTTTACAAGTAAAATCATAAATCTACCTTCTTTAGTTGTACATTATTTTACAGTAAACAAGTAAAAGCAATCAACAGAAATAATTACTCGTATTTAGACAAATTTACTTGTAAATTATTTTATTATATTTTCACATTTGTTTCAATATAGTCCATATTTCAAAGTCTCGCCCACGATGTGAATGAATATTACCTTTAAGAAATATATATATATATATATATATATATATATATATATATATATATATATATATATGTGTGTGTGTGTGTGTGTGTGTGTGTATCCACCCATCCATAGTAATTCCATTAATTAAATAAAAATAAAACTTAGTTTTATTTGATTTTTTAATTAATAAATATGGATTTTCATCAAGTAAACACCAACTCAATTGATTAAGTAGTAATTCTGCCCGCGGGCAGGACTTTCACTGCAATCATAGCATTTTCACGCTATGCTTTGCAGCTTTACTTGGGAATTATAGGTGTGGTAGCTTCCCGTTGCTTTCTACACCGATGAAGGATGATTATGATAATGATAATGATAAGGATGATGATGGCCGGATGATTTTCTGGGACCTTTGGACCCTAAGCTTCCTGACATTTGTCTTACATGTGAGGAAAAACCCCGAAAAAACCTCACCCAGGAGCCTGTCCCGAACGGGAATCGAACTCGGGCCTACTGAGTGATAAGTTAGCACGCTACCTCGAGACCTCAGCGGTGGACTATATATATCTATTTTTTGTCAGTGCCACCAGGTTGTATTCTATGACATTTCTAGCTTTCTCCCCTGGCAATGGCGGAATTGTAATCAATTTCTTAGGTTGGGACACCTGGAAGACGTTACCCGATGCTATGATCGGTGATTGATAATAAAGCAGCAGGAGAATATTTAACCTAATTCCTATGGTCTAACCGAGAACCGAACCCGGTTCTCATGAACTGTAATCAGAAACTCTAACTACTAGCCCACGAGGCTGGCGATAAATTATAACTTACTAAGTACATTTTAACATTTATCATTACTCCCCAAGGCAAAAGATCGCTTGAACGTCCAAAAAAGCGCTGGATGGAAAATTCCTCTTTGAGACCGTAACAGGCCACACGGTCTAATACTTGCATCGACGATGATGATAATGATTAGAATATTTTAGAAACACTAGAAAATTATAAAATATTTAGGCCTATACCATATATATATTTATTGTACAAATAACAATATCCATAGCACAAATCAATGGAATATCCCTTCTTTCAATAATAGACACCTTACACTGCGATTGTCCCACTTGTAGATCCTAAAAAAAAATGATTACCATCTTGGATGATTGAAATGGCTTCATTGTTACCTTCAATATATCCTGCCATATATTTCTCAGCAACCGAAGCCTTAAAACATATAGATCAGCACCTGAATTTATTGATAGTCATCAGCCGTGGAAAGGAAACAAGGCCCCGTGTATTTACCAGAATTAGTCAAATCAAGAAATGCTGCAATTTTAGGTATTCCCATAATCAATGGATACAAACTTTCCAATTTATACAATTCCCATTCCAATAGCCTTCCAATAGAATAAACATTTTAGCACTCGATATACCTCCAAATGTTTATAAAACTGCAAAGTCGACTTAAGCGTATAATATTTCGACAATAGTAAAGAAGATACAAATTTCTTGGATTGTAATAAAACATCTGGTATATGTATCAATTATATCATTAAAAAAATAAATTACGGAATTATAATCTTTAAGGCATATTTTACATAACTCCCTCATTAATTTATTTTATATCAGCTGTTTTCCATGGACACAATTCATTATATTCGTTGTTGTATCTTTTTTTGAATTACTTGATATTAATTATCCCATAGCTTCCTTATTTTTTTGGCACATTAAAATATTTTATCAAATAATCCTCCATATTGGATACGGGCTTGTAACAGTTACACCTTCCAGGATTAATACAAGTATTCAGATTTGGCAACGAATTAACCCGATGGCCTTCTAATAATATATGAAAATGACAGATGAATTAAACAAAATGCACAAAAAAATTCAATTCACAGAATAAACTGAAAATAATAACTCCATAAACTGTTTAGACTTAACATTTTCCAAAAATTTTACTAACAACAATCTAGACATATGCATATACAGAAAACCAATAAACAACACAATAGCTATACACCAAAAATCAAGACACCCAATACAACAGAAAATGAGTATCTTCATCAGCATAATCAACAGACTGTTAAAGCTACCACTAAACAAAACAAACTACAGAAAATAACTAAATTATATAAAATCCCTAGCACATAACAATGGATACAAAGAAGAAATGATCAACAAATTAGTCAGAAAACAAAAAAAGAAGAATCAATCTAACAAATATAACAAAACTAGAAAAAGAATGTAACACAAATACGAACAAATTGATTACACTAATTTATACAAGAAATGGAACGACCAAATTAGCTAATTCGATCAAGAAACATGATAAAAACATTATAATTGCCTTTAAAACTAATAATAAACTCAATAACATAATTTCTAACAAAACAGAGACAACAAATAAGTACGAAAATAAAGGCGTCTATAAACTAAAATGCAATAGTTGTGAAAAATTCTACATATGCAAAACAACAAAAAATTTTAACACACGATATTCGGAACATTTCAACAATTTTATGAATAAAGAAGAAAAAATAAGTTTTGCCAAACACAGACTAGAAACAGTAATCGATTTGAGAAAAAATCGATAACTCTATGTCAATACTACACAGAGTGTATAATAACAACAGGATCAGCATCCTTGAAGACATAGAAATTCTAAAAGAAGCAAGGAATAAAGACCTACTCAACGAGAACATAACCGCAGACATAAATCCGTTATACAGCCTGTACAACACCATCAGTTCCAGTTAAAATGCAGAAGAAGAAACATTGTTTTTGAAAGGCCTCCATATTGGAATAACTTGAAGTTTAATAATTTAGTTGAGGACGACTGACTTACCAGGTAAAAAAAATTATAATTAACATCTTATCACTTCGAAAATCTGATCTGAACACATTCGTGGAAGATATTTTTGAATCCCTGTAACGCCAATAACTATTGTCCGTACCGGTGGATTAGTGTTACCTTCCTCGTCTCTGATTCCGAGTTTCACGGGTTCAAACTCAGAAAGGTCGTGGGATTTTTAAGGGTGATACATCCTGAGTATGGCTTCCTTTGGAAGGAAGTAAAGCCGAGGAACCCGTATTGTAAAATAACTGTCAAGGTTGAAAAATAAAGACCTCTAACCAAATTTTATTGTTCATGTCAGTATTTGAATTGCGACTCTAATGACATGAAATGTAGAAGTATATAGTTACATAAAATACAACCTACTTCCAAAATATTTTCTTCTCTATTTGAGTGGCTTGCCGTACATATATGTAACGAAATTTAAAGCATAGCTATTTATAAAATACGCATGAATGCAACAAGAAAATATTATTTTCTCAACATAAATTATGCAGGACAGTCCAACTAAGATTTTATTAACATTAAACCTTCACATACAGATGCTTGCATGCTATGTGCCAGGATTGTTGGGTTCATCACTTTTAATTTATTATTTATTAATAAATAATTTACCGTTATTGTTGCTCAGATATTTTCTCGGTAGAGAATAAGACTTGTCTCAGGTGACGAAGGAATTTTATATTGTTAAATAAACGATAGTTAACTTTATTTTAGTTGTATTATAAATTTGATAATAAAATTTTACCAACTTTCTATAACTTGTTATAAAATAAGGCAAACAAAGAACTGTGATTTGTTAAACATATTTAACTTCAATTACGATGTTTTAAAAATGTATAAGTTTATTTGTTTGTTTTTTTAAATAATGTATTATTTCAATTGCATTGCGAGCTGACTTGCTAGGCAACGTAATAAAATTGTAGACGACTAGATGTTGATGAAGCAAGTAAGTTTTTATATGTTATTTTATTTAAAAAAGAAAATATGTGTGGGCGTTACTTCTTTGCTTGCCTTTTACATATGATTTATAACAATAATTATTATTGGCGTTTCATTTTTTTAAGAGGGAGGAAACCATACATTTTGGGAATTCCGTAGTAACGAGAAGGGTACCATAATTTATCATCTCTGACTTTTTTGGTCTCTTATTAGATTCAGTATCCAGATATGTGTAAAGTCTAGAAGATTCATTAGTTTATGTCAGTTGTTTGACATCTGTCTGACAGTTCTAAATTGGAATATAGGTTTCTTTTGTTTTAAATTAATTTGGAAGGGTTTAACATTTAACGATGTGTTCCTTTACGTTCAGTATTTGTATAATAAAAAATAAAGAGTGGATACTCCCCTCTTCTTTGTTAATGTGTTAAGACAAATCTTGTGATTCATAATTTTGTATTTTATAATTTATTTCAATTTTCAATATTAAATCTTGATATCAATGTATGTCTTAATAATTATTAATCTTCACGAATTTTCCTTTAATTAGAGACCAAACATGATATTTATATGTTATGTGATTTAGGCCTATCTGTAATATAGGCCTCGATATATATATATATATATATATAGAGAGAGAGAGAGAGAAAAAGAGAGAGAGAGAAAAAGAGAGAGAGAGAAAAAGAGAGAGAGAGAAAGAGAGAGAGAGAGAGAGAAAAAGAGAGAGAGAGAGAGAAAAAGAGAGAGAGAGAGAGAAAATAGAGAGATAAGAGAGAAAAGACGCGGGATGATAGAGAGAGAGAAAAAGAGATAGAAGAGAGCGAGAAAAAGATAGAGAGAGTAGAGTTAGAGAGAGAGTGAGAGCGCGACGAGAGATTTATAGATATATGCGATGTTTTCGAGATATCTCTCTTTCTCCTCGCTCTTTCTCTCTCTCCCTCTCATCTCTCTCTCTCCCGCTCGCTCGCTCGACTCCTCGCCGCTCTCTTCTCTCCACCTCTCTCGCTCTCTATCTCTATCTCTCTCCTCTCTCTCTCTCTCTCTCTCTCTCTCTCTCCCACATATCCCTAGAGCGCTCAGAGACTTAGGGTAATTTGGACCCTTGTTTTGAATTTGTTTTTTTTTCATTCAATTAAGGGATTTGAATTGTGTTTAATTACAGTGATTATCATTAGTGTTGTAACTATGAAATAGCTTTGTTATTTTATGTATGTTATATGAAAACATCTTCATAATTTATAAACATTTTTACATTACAAGAATAGTCCACATTAACTTCCATATTCGCATGAAGTGGACCCCAGAGTCCATTTAGCTTTTAGTCTATTTTTAAGTTTAGTTGCTCTATTAATTTATAACAAACAGGTACAGATTAGTCTGAAAATATTTATGTCTAATTATAATTAAAAAGCGTTTATATTTATTTAATGTTTTGAAAAAATACTGTTCATTATAACATTCACACACATCATTCAACTGCAGAATGTGACGGTCTTTGAGTTTAGTAAAATTACAAGGATATTAAATAAAATTAATTAAGTAAATGGTTTTTACAGATAGCATCCTCATTGATAAAATATATGTATTCGTGTAAAGTGGACCCAGAGGTTCCACATTAACCGAATTCCTTTGTTGTGTTTAATTAATTTACACAGCCATCATGCCACATAATATCAAACCAAACCCGTCAGTATATTAAAACAGCATCTACCTGATATATTTAGGATTTTTTCAACAATTGTAATATTCAATAGTAGAAATTAAGAATTGATTCTTAGCTTGAAAAACTTTTAAAGTGGTCATTTTCATAAATATCACAAATAAACCCTTCTTCGCACAAAGAATAACAGAAAGTGGCCTTGAACCGTCAAAGTTGATGAAGGGAAGAAGTTAAAATGTTTTCTGTTTGAGGGCAGCACCAATTAATGAAAATATTAACAGGGTCCACTCAAAAAAAGGTTCCAAATTACCCGAACTTCAATATATATATATATATATATATATATATACAGGGCTTCCAATATAAAACCGGACACGCCTCACGGGGTTTCACCTGTCAGGCTGCGCTCTCTCCTCGCCCGCATTTCACTCTGCCAGCCGCAGAGTGTCCGGTTTTATACTGAAAACCCTATATATATATATATATATATATATATATGGTATGATAAGAAAAATAAATGCCTGCACGGGATTCGAACCCGGAATCGAATCCCGTCCAGGCATTTATTTTTCTTATCATACCATATTAAGCTTGCATTGCTCAATGTTAAACATTTAATTATAACATATATATATATATATATATTCTTGTTACAACTATTATTATGCAATTAACCCTTAAACATTCCTGCAGTCGAGACTTTTCCTAAGAAAGTCCAGCTTTGTGCAATTCTTACATGTATTCGCTTCTCTGTAATTGATCCACGGGTACTTGTTTATGTAGCAATTGTTTGCCTTGCACTTTCTTCCATACTTCTTCAGGGTCAAAACGGATTTTAACAGAATCGTAATCTCACTGTAATGCTAATTAATATATTTAATAAAAGACTAACTAAAGTAACGTAATATTATAAAAATACAGAAAATAAAATGTTCAGCAGACTCTAATTTTGTTCTGGAATTATTTAAATTATGTAGAAGTAGATTATACAGGAATGATTGGAAAACATTAGCTCAGGATAGGGATTTATGGAGAGCTTTTGTCCGCGCGGCCTTGAACCTACGGGTTCAATAGTGCCAGTGAGTAATTAAGTATCTAGAAACATCGAGGCTTCTTTTCTTATTTAAGTTTTCGTAAAAATTGAAACATACAATTTCGAATAAATTAGACGAGTACAATGTATACACTTGTTTCGCTATCGAGTGGAATGTGGGTTATGAAAGGTTTAGAGATGGAGAAAGCAGTCATAAGTTGACTACTCAGTGACCATAATAGCAAAATCGAGTGTATCTATTAAAATAGGAGTGAAAACTCGATGTTTATGATTAATATACGTTTTTTTGCGCGGTAGTGCGTTTTGTCGTACTTACAGCTATGGCGACCATGATTGAAAGTTCAACTTTCTACATTTCGGGGTTGCCAACCTAAATAACTATGCTGTAATAAAATAACTGTACTGTAATATTACATAATATTATTACAAACACGCATGTGGGAAGTAAAACCACTGCCTACATACAAAGAATATCTAAATGGTAATGTTGATATATATTATATGAAACAAATCACTGCATTTTAAATGAACTGAACTTTATTTGAAACAATATAAAACAATAAATACGTACTTGCCGCCATTTTATCACTAATTGGTCTCACGGCCTCTTGTTATTTTATCACCAATTGGTCTCACGGTCTCCTGTTGTTCCAACTAATAAATATTGCCCAAACTGTTAACATCAGTCAGTTGTTTATATTGAACGCACATATTTCCAACAAATATGTTTTTATTTTACTATTATTTATTATTCTTAAAACACCATCGCCCAAAAATTATGCACAACGTAAGATCGTGAAGTATTTTACAGAATCTCGGAAATTAAAAACCTCACTCTTCTCGGTTTTTAAACACTTTCCTCAATTCTGTAGAAACCACTTCCCAACCTCGCAACGTATACTATTTCGTAAAATGTACATTTATTGTTAAATCCCTTCCACGCCATTTAGGCCTACTGTTCGTATCCTTCGTTCAATACTGTGTCTCATTTAAGTTTTGTTCTTATTTTAACAGGTTTTAAATGCCCAATATTAAGTTTTCATTGTCTTCCTCCATTCATCTCCATCCTTCCAGTCACCATCCTGCAGTCCCCCGTCCTTCATCAAATTCATATTTCCCTCTATCCGTGTCTTCTTACGCCATTCTCTTTTCCTCCGATTTGGAACCTTCTCCAAACTCCTAATTAGCAAACTATATTCATTGATCCTCTTCAGTAATTTAAGATCTTAAAAAATAATCGACGAATTGAACCTTGCAGTACCAAATTTTCAAAACAGGCCAAATTTTTATCACAGTAGATTAGCCATACTTACTAATGGAGAACCTAATTAGTATGACTATTAAACAAGCAAAGTTGCACAATAGAAACTGTAACTCCTCTTTATTAACTTTAAAATTATTTTATTATATCTTGAGATAACATTTTGGAGACATCACCTACGTAATTTAGCCTTTTCAAATCATGGTTAATGCCATTCTTTCATCTTATTCTTTCCCTACCTAATGGGCGCTTTCATGAAAATTGCTTCGTGCCTTTCTTCAGTTTTCCTTTCGTACCACATATCCTACCCATCGCTGACTAAGAGAATTAACTGTTTTTATTACATTTGGTTTCCCACTAACATCACAGAGCTCACTGTTATTTAGTTACTTCCAATCACTGCTTTGTCTCTCTCTCTCACACTCATACACTCACTCTCTTTCACACACTAACTCACTCTATCACACACACTCTCATATTCACTCTCTCACACACTCACACTCTTCTCACTTACTCACACACTCTCTCATGCACTCTCTCTCACACACTCACACACTCCCACACTCATTCGCTCTTCCACACACTCACACACACACACTCTGTCACTCACACACGCATACTCTCTCTCACTCACACACACTATCTCACACTCACAACCACACAAACAATCACTCTCACTCTCTCGCTCACTCTCACACACACATACACATATTCACACTCACTTACACACCACACACACACACACACACACACACACACTAAACTATCTATCTATCTATCTCTCTCTCACACACACATACACACACACACACACACAAACTCTCTCACACACAAACACACACGAACTCTCTCTCCCTCACACACACGCACACACTTACCCATTCAACTATCATTCTCTCTCTCTCACACACACACACACATGCACTTTCTCTCTCTCCCTTCCCCTCTCTCACACACACCCACTCTCTCTCTCACTCACTCACTCACACAGACACACCTTCTCACACACTATCTCTCTCTCACTCACACACCCCCTCTCACTCCCTCTCACACACAAACAAACCCTCTCTCTCACTCACACATGCACATATACAGTCTCTCTTTACCTCTCTCACTCACACACAGACACTCTCCCACGCTCATATACTCTTTCTGTCTCTCTCTATCTCACACATTCACACTCTCTCTCACTCACTCCCACACAGACCTACTCTCTCTATCTCATTCACACACACACACACACACACTCTCTCTCTCTCTCTCACCTACACGCACACACGCACCCTCACCTACATCCACTCTCTCACTCACACACATACACACTCACTCACGCACACACTTTCACTTGCACACACTCTATCTCCCTCTCTCACTCACACGTACACACTCTCTCTCACTCACATGCAAACACTCCCACTGCCGCACTCACACACACTCTCTTACTCACACTCAACTCTCACTCGCTCACACACACTCTCTCACACACACTCACTCTCTCTTTCCCAGTCTCACACACACTCACTCTCTCTAACTCACTCACTAACTTACTCACAACACCCTCTCACACACAGACACACACACTCTCTCCCACATACACACTCTCATACTCACATACACTCACATACTCTCATACTCATACTCTCTCACATACACCCTCACATACTCTCTCACACATACATACTCACATTCTCATATACACACTCACATGCAAACGCTCACATCCTCTCTCACACACATCCTCACATACTCTCTCTTACACACAGTCACATACACTCTCACACACACTCACATATACTCTCTCACACACACTCGCATACTCCCACACACACTCATATACACTCTCAAATACACTCTCACACACACTCACATACTCTACCACACATACTCACATACACTCTCACACACGCACATACAATCTCTCACACACACTCACATAACCCTCTCTCACACACACATACTCTCTTACACAAACTCACATTCTCTCTCTCACACACACACTCACATTCTCTCACACACATATACTCTCACACACACTCACATAATCACGCAAACGCATACTCTCTCTCACACACTCATATAATCTCTCTTACACAAACTCATACACTCTCTCTCACACATAATCACGTAGTCTCACACCCACAATCACATAGTGTCTCATATACACATACTCTCTCTCTCTCTCACTCACTTAACACGCAAACACATACTCTCTCACACACACACACTCATAATCTCTTACACACAAACTTATATACTCTCTCTCACAAACAATCACGTAATCTCACACACACAATCACATACTCTCTCACTCAGACGCTCACATACTCTCACACACAAACTCACGTACTTACATACAAACATTCGCATACTCTCACACAGACTCACATTCTCTCTCACACACACTTCCATACTCACACATTCACATACTCTCTCTCACTCACTCTCTCTCACACACACACACTCACATACTCTCTCACATAGACACAAATACTCTCACACACACACACTCACACACACACACACTCTCACACACACTCACATTCTCTCTCACACACTCACATACTCACACACTCTCTCACACACATCACATATTCTCTCACACACACTCACATACTCTCACACACATACTCCCACACACATACTCTCACACACACACTCGCCCATTCAAACACACACTCGCATACTCTCTCTCACACACACTCGCATACTCACACACACTCACATAATCTCTCACACAACACTCACATTATCTCTCACACACCCATATACTTTCTCACATATACTCACATAATCTCTCTCACACACACACACACACACACACACACACACACTCACATTCTCACACAAACATACTCTCACATATCACTCACATTCTCACACAAACATACTCTCACATAACACTCACATACTCTCACACACATATATTCACATACACTCACACACACTCACATACTCTCTTTCACACAAACAGTCACATACACTCTCTCAAACACACACTCACGTGCACTCACACACACTCATATACTATCACACACACTCACATACACTCTCACACTCATACTCACATACACGCTCACACACACACTCACATACAATCTCTTACACACTCGCATTCTCTCTCACACACACTCACTCACATTCTCTCTCACACACTCACATAGTCTCATACACTCACATACTATCCCATACTCACGCACACACATACTCTCACACAGACACACTCATATACTCTCTTACACCAACTCACACACTCACATACTATCACACACACACTCAGACACGCTCATACCACACTCATATACTCACACATACTCATATCCTCTCTCACATACACTTACATATTCAACAAACTCACATACTCTCTCACTCACATACTCTCTCACATATACTCACACACTCTCACATACTCACACACACTTACTCTCACACACACTCACATACTCTCCCACAAACACTCACACACACTCACATATCCACAAACACTCACACACAACACTCACATACTCACACACATACTCATATAATCTCTCACACACACTCACATACTCTCTCACCCAAACACTCACATACTCTCCCACACATTCACATACTTACACACTTACTCTCACACACATTCACATATTCTCACACATCAACACTCAGAGATACTCTCTCTCGAAACACTCACGTGCTCTCACACACTCACATACTCTCTCACACACACTCACATACTCTCACACACACTCACATACATTCTCGCTCACACACACTCAAATATACACACACACTCACATACTCACACACATACTCTCACACAACCCTCTCATACTCTCTTTCTCTCTCTCTCTCTCTCTCTCACACACACACTCACTCACATACTAACAACACACACCCTCACGTACTCACACACACCTCACATACTACTCACACACACTCACATACTCTCACACACACCCTCACGTACTCACACACACTCACATACTCTCTCACACACACTCACATACTCCTCACATAGACACATTGACATACTAACACACACACACTCCCACTCACATACTCACACACATACTTTCACAAACACACTCCCATACTCTCACACATACACTCGAATACTCTCACACACCCACACTCACATACTCTCTCACACAACACTCACACACTATCTCACACGCACACACTCACATGCTCTCACACAACACTAATATACTATCACATACTCTCTCGCACACACTCTCATACTCACGCACATACTCTCTGTCACACACTTAAATACTCTCTCACTCATACTCACATATTCTTTGTCACACACTCACATACTCTCTCTCTCACATACTCTCACACACACTCGCATTCTCACTCACACACATACACACACACTCACATACTCACTCCCCCTCCCGCCTTCTCCCCCTCTCTCTAACACATACACACATACATATTCTCTATCTCTCTCACTCTCTCTCACACACACACTCACTTACTCTCTCTCTCACACACACTGACTCATATTCTCTCTCACACACACACACACACACAACACACACACACACACACACACACACACACACACACACACACACTCCCATACTCTCACACAACTCTCACATACTCTCACACACATTCACATACACACACATACTCACAGGCACACACCCACACATACTCTGAGTCATACACACTCTCTCTCTCTCTCTCTCTCTCTCTCTCTCACATACACATTCACTTTCTCACACACACATTCACTTTCTCACACACCACTCCCTCTCTGTCTCTCTCTCTGTCTGTCTGTCTGTCTCTCTGTCTGTATCTCTGTCTGTCTCTTTGGCTGTCTGTCTGTCTGTCTCACTGTCTCTCTGTCTGTCTGTTTCTCTGTCTGTCTGTATCTCTATCTGTCTGTATCTCAGTCTGTCTGTCTCTCTGTCTCTCTGGCTGACTGTATGTCTGTCTCTCTGTCTGTCTGTCTGCCTGTCTCTCTGTCTGCCTCTCTCTGTCTCTGTCACTGTCTATCTCTCTGTCACTGTCTATCTCTCTGTCACTGTCTCCCTCTGTCACTCTCTCTCTCTCTCTCACTCTTTCTGTCACTGTCTCTCTCTCTCCCTCTCTCTCTCTCTCTCTCTCTGCCCACAATTTTCCTAAACACTTTATTCAGTCATAATATTTTTTCTAGTCTTAAAGTAAGAAACCACGTTTTACATCAGTGTAATTTAATCGACGTTCAATATATTTTTGGTTTATTATTCTTAGAGAATGTGAAATGACAAGAATCTCTGTAATGCAGAATAGCATGCGTTTCAAGAGTTAAAAAGAGTTAAGCATATATATACAGGGTGTAAATGAATTTTACCGCATAAATTTAACTACGTATAGAGGAGTATTATATAATCATTTTGAGATAATAAACTAATGGTCTGCGGGCGAGTTATAGGGAATCAAACTGAACGGCATTTGATACAGAAAAATCAACAAGAGGGCATACTAGGACAGAAAGTTGTACTAAAATAACTTCATATCTTAGTATTAATGCCGAGATCCTGATTGCTAATAATTCATCAACAACGTTTATGAAATATTGGGTTACAAAATTCCTTTAAATTACGATCTGAGTAGATGATTACACGCCACTGCACTAGTTAAAGTAGAATCGGTACAATGTGAGCCTTAGTACAGTGTGAAACACGCGGAATCTGTGTAGTTAACTTGTGGCTTAATGGTCAAAGTGATGGATCCTCTTCCTTTCTTTCGTTATTTCTTCACTGTGATATGTTGACACTCAAATTTGTTTAGTATGGGCTTACGCAAAATTCCTATTCTCCTATTGTACACTGCGTATATACTGTGATATGTTGACACTAAAATTTGTTTAGTATGGGTATACGCAAAATTCCTATTCTTCTATTGGTGATTGCATTAACATCTGATTAGAACTTACTTCAGTATCAGTTAAGTTGCATAACATGAAAACAGCATGGAACATCTTTACAGTTATGCTGAACGTGCCGATATGCATCTGATTTTTGGTGCAGCACAAGGTAATGGTGTAAAAGCTGCTGCCAAGTACGCTGAGCGGTATCCGCATAGACGCCATCCACACACCGAGCAACCTTCGAGTCTGTTGATAGGCGTTTGCGGGAGCATGGGACGTTGAAGGGAAACAGAGTAGACGCCGGTGCAAGACTTATGCGCTGCACTGCAGCTTTTGATGAAAATGTTCTTCATAGGGTAAAAGAGGAACTTTCTACTAGTACTCGTGCTATCGGACGTGTAATGGGTACGAACCATCAAAGTATATGTGAAGTTCTGGATGAAGACCAGCTCTATCCCTTTCATCTGCAAAACGTACAAGTCTTACAGCCACTGGACTCATCGCTCAACGGGCCCAATTTTGTAATTGGGCTTTGCTGCAGCCAGCGCACTTCTTTTCCTCGGTATTATTCACTAATGAGGCAGTATTTAATAGGGATGGGCTAGTTCTGAACTCGAAGAACAGTCATGTGTGGGATTATGAAAATCCTCATAACATCTTCCAGAGGAGTCACCAGCAGAGATTTTCGGTGAAAATATGGGTAGGCATAATTTGTGACCACATCATTGGCCCCTACCTTCTTCCCCAGAGATTAAATGGTGTCATTTATAAGATATTTTTAGAGCACGTCCTACCTACATTACTAGAAGAAGTTCCTCTCCACAACAGGATTAACATGTGGTTTCAGCACGATGGAGTTCCTCCCCATTTCTGCCGGAATGTGCGAAATCATTAGGATGGAGTGTATCTTGGCCGTTGGATAGGAAGGGGTAGTCCAACTGTAGTGTGGCCACCTCGCTCTCCAGATCTCAGTTCACTTGATTATTTTTTTGTGGGAACATCGAAAACACTGGTGTATGCGATCACTGTTGATACAGATGAACTGTTAGTTGCACGCATAATCGCAGCACGTGATGTGATCCGTGAGACATCTGGTATCTTGAACAGGGTATGAGAATCCTTTCGTCGCCGATGTCGTCTGTGTTGTGAGAATGGAGGTCGCCAATTTGAACAATTTATTTAATGAGTCTTCCGGTGCTTTACTTTTTTCTCTGGTTTACTCAAATGCATTGATTTTATTTTCCAATAACATTATGTATGCTGTGTGTACATACACTATACCTATTCATGTTATTAATCACTGCACCATCATTTATCTAAGTACATAAGTACTGAACGGTCGTCGGCCCTTTTGGTCCCCGAACCCAGAAGAGCCCGTTACCATATTTGGATCTTTACTGGCGTAGAGAGAGAGAGAGAATCTACTAATATATTTAGCTATCGTAATTGTAGCGTCCAGTTCATAAATGTAAGTGCTATCTATTTTCCTTTGCCCGGGTCCATCAGAGGCAAAGATTGATTCATCTTTCCTGTGTAGATTTAATAACATGTATTAATTATTAACAAGAATTCTTAAACACACTGTAGTAATTTATATAACTCGTATTTAACTTAGTATAATATTTACAACCATGAAAGCTAAAAGGAAGAGGGGAGCTAATATAACCTTCAGAAAACTTGTATATAGGCCTACAAAAAATATAAGACAGCAATAGCATAGCTAATAAGCACAGTAATTAAACATTCTTGTTTTCTAAAATAGAATTTAATATTTCAATTATTAGTCTGATGTTGAAATATGAAAAAATGCTTAAACAGAAATAACTCTTGAACATTACAAAACTTTAAAGAAAACATGAATACCTAAATCACATAAATCAATTAACCTGGTCATTACTTAAATCCAGTTTTGTAGACAATACAGACATAATAAGAAAAATTACAATATTTACTCACACAAGCACTCATGCATATATTTTAGTCCAGCCGAGGGTTGGGGTCCATACCCCGGATACCCTACCCTGGCTTACCGGACCAAGAACAAAACAACACAGACTGACGTCAACCAGACGATAAACGAAGGAATGAATGAATGATGAATGACCCTGTTTAAAACTTGCATCATATATTTGAGTGTTCCGAGGAAGAGGGGAAGTTGCGCACTTACAGACAGTGCAGAGGGAAGGATTAGGAAGGTGAGTGGGAGTAAACACAAAGAAGAAGGAAATTGGCACAGTTCATAAATCTCGCTGAAGAGGGAGGATAACAGTACATAGATGTCACGTACCAAAATTGTACTTTCGGTACAGTACTGCACAGTACAATCACATATTTTATTTGCGAACTCTATTGCACTCTACAGTAATCGTATTATTATTACAACCTTTCAAACTATTGTCTGTATAATATGTACGTAGATAGTTTTGTAACTCGTGCACTGCGCCGACATTCCATTACCGTATTCTGTAAAATAATGAATAAACAATTAAATCAGGAGTTAATATACGCACATAACTAATTTACAGTATTAACTTAATAAAGGAAGAAAGAAACAAGTGTGATGTAGGGAGTTTCGAACATGATGCATAATCTTATGTTTGCATCTGTATTAGACAGCTATAACCACTGAGTTAAAGGCACATGCTTGTTGCATGTTACAGTCTCTGTATCATATTATTTCCATTTTAATTTGAAATAATCAGTGGCGTGCCAACCATTTTAAAAATTGAATCATAACTCGGACATTTTTATTCGCGGACCATTAGTTAATTATCTCAAAATGTTTATATAATAACCCTCTATTCATAGTTAAATTTGTGCGGTACAATTCATTTACACTCTGTACATATATATATATATATATATAATAAATTTATTTATTATTTATTTTTTTATTATTTTTTTAACTAACACTGAGGACGGGCTGAAGTAAGTGTCACTAAAACTGAATAGATGTTCATCTGCTGATTCTATCAATCGATCGGGAAACTTCGTTAGCGCTCGCAGAAGCAGTATTCACATCAACACGTTTTCAGTAGTTGTACTGGGTTGCTTGCTAGTTAACGCAGTGCACGCTCAAGCAACATTAAGGAGAGAGTTTAGCTTAGTGGGTTTCCATGGTCGAGAGGTTTAAAAGACATCGTAACCTCACGGGTTCGAATCCCGTTCAACTTTTTTTTGACCGAATGTTAGAATAGCATTTCGCCTGAAATGTAGTTTCATACTTAATTTTACATTTGAGTTTTGTGGTTTTAATGCACACACAAAATACACAAAAACATAAATTAAAACCTTCTTCTAATAAGTAAATGAGGAAAGAAAATATCTTCTAAAATGAAAACTTTAGCAAAAACAAAATCAATATCGGGTGTACGAATCCTCAGCATCTATTATCGCCCTCAATCTGCGGGACATTGATGCAATCAAATTTCTACAGGCACGTGGACGATCGGCTAGAGCATCCCAGACGTCTTGAATTTGTGCCAATAAGCCATCTTTCGTGTATCTGCAGGGCAATTAGAGTTAATCTCTAGTTTAATCTTAGCCCACATATTTTCGATTGAATTCAAATCTGGCGAACAGCGAAATTTGATTTGCCTTCTCATCTAAGAATCAAATCAAATTTCGCTAAACACATTTCAGAAAGCAGCCACAGCTTGAACAATATCGATAATACAATGTCAATTATACACAGAGAAAACAGCAGACACAAAATTAACATTTTAGAAGAAATCGAAATTATCAAGAAGGGCGAGAATACAAACATTCTTAACGGAAATATGCCTAATGAGCAAACCCCTCTATTAGACATACAGTTAATTCAATCCTACTACAGCTCCAGAAGATGAAGCATGCATCGAAAGATCTAGAGTGAAATCAGCGAAAATTTTAAATGGTTGAGGAAGACGGTAGTGTTCAAGGTAAAAAATATATATAATTTAACATTGTTATAACCTCAACGGTATAAAAAACAATTATGAACTTAAAAAGTATAGATGAATTCAAATGTCGAAATAAAATGTATTTAGTTCATAAAACGTTTAATACAATATCACTAAAAAACTGCGTAATTGAAGACTCGAACCTGAGACCTTCATTAACAGAAACAGTGACCTCATGCTTTACAGCTGACCTATCAGGGCACATAGGAGAGTCTTTAGTTCAAGCCATATTACACAGTAGCTCAGGGACTGCACAATTATGACTTGTTTCCTAATTTGAACCCAGCGCTCTGCCGAGTATGACTTGGAAGAATTGAGCGTTCAAGAAATGACTCATTTTGTCGAAGGGTGTACATTATAAATTTCGAACAAACGCTTAACAAAAATTAGAGAAAATTTGAACGATTGGTGGAATATAAAATAAAGTGCCTGGAACAAAAATTATAAACATGAATAAAGTGCAAAAATAAATTCAACACAGGGTAAACTCTTGAAACATATGTTATTATATATTCCCTTACAAAATTCCCATGTCCTCTTTTCTGAATATTCATTTTCCAGACTTCCCAAATCCGCACTCCATACATAGGCCTATGTTTTCCCGAATTTAAATAATTATGTTTTCCCGACATACTTTTTCCTGAATTACAAACTAAATTAATACTGATTATAGGTACTAAATACATTTAATTCCAATTAATATACTATTAGGTATGTGAACACTAATAGGCCCTTTAAGCACTTCCAGATAATTTGGTGGTCGAGAAGTAATTGCCCTCGCTGAACGTTTTCTCATTCATATTTTAATACAGTCCCAATAAACTTTTGTACCATTGCAAATCCTTCTCATTAAATACACGTAACCATCCAACAGGAACTTCTGCCCTCCTCGTGCTGATGTTATAATGCTGGATATATCAGCCACCATACATTGTAATAGTCAGTTCTCAATACATTTTAGTAGGCCTAATATACTAATTTAAAATTACTTACTGTAATTTTATTTTTTCCTGGCAACAGGAAGTCATTGTTAATGTTTGCTTATTGGTAACATGTCATAAATAAGTCTCGGGAATTTAATTAGGGAAAATTAATAACAATTGAAATTCGAGAAAGTTGCATTGGGAACTTGGAATCATGAACTTGAATTCAGGAAAATCGCATTCAGGAAAAAGTAGTATCGAGAAAATAACTATTTGGGAGTGCATATTCGGAAAAATGGATAAGATGGTTATTATACAATATAGGGACTTGTTATCCCCACCTTCTCTGAAAAGTCTGAACCAAAACTATGAAAGGGCGATTTTTTTAGTTGTATTACCTTGTTTGCTTTTTTTAATCATCCCTCATGCCTTTCAGAGTCTAATTTGTCAACCGTTTTTTGACTCATTCCTAATTCCTCGAACTGGCCGGCTTCATAAACAGCAGACGTTATTATCTCGTTGGTCTTGGTTTCGAGCTCGAGTTGCTCTGGTATCTTAGGAAGGATGCACAAAGTAGGGAGAGAAACAGACTGAGAACGTGAAAACAGAGGGGGTTTCTAGATATGCCCATATAGATTGATTTGAGTGTATTATTATTACTATTATACATTTGAAATTATATATATTTATGACATTATTGAAGCGTCTGTTTGACCATAGGGTTTGGGTTGGCTTCGTATTTATATTTACATCTAGTGAAAAGATTATGGACTAGATAATTAAAAACCTTCCGTAATCAATAATAAGATCAACGCTTTTGTTGAATTTAAACGTGGGTAGAACAAGGCGAGGAAGTAGTATTCGAATCAACATTATGTACGGCTCTTGTAATTTAAGCCGTAAAGAACGATGGGAATGCAACAGGAAAATTAACATCTAAAAGGTTTCCTACAATAGTCAATATTATCATAATATAGCTTTAAAATAAAATATATATAATTAATAAACATTAATATAGTTGTGAGATATGTAGAATATAAATATAAATGAAATAAGAACAACCCAAAATATTAACAAAGAAAATAGAATATAGACACTCACACTTACAACCCATCCATACTCAACAAAACTGGTTTATTCACAACTTTTAAATTGTAAGAAAAGGTGCAGAGGGCCAACCTGGCTCCCTCATCTGTATAAACAGAACTCTGAAATGGAACTCCAGAGACTTAAAAGACGAATTTTAGAATGCACACTTCAAATTCCCCTCCTCCTCCCCACACAAAAACAATCCAAAAAATTCACATCGTCCCAAACAGCACTTTCCAAATCTAAAAATCTTGAACAATCGCAAACTATCGGGGGGGGGGGAACACAAAAGTCAAAAACGTCAGTTCATAATTGGTGTTCTCAACTAGTTACAGTTCCAAGGTATATTTTTTCTTTTCTTCTTCTCTGCCGAAGGTTGGGGGAGACGGTAGGACATACACCAACGGCTGGATACTACGACGTAAGTGGGCTGCTGTCACGCAACCCCGGATCCAGAACTCCGTCGACAGCATAAATTAGGCGCATCCAACAGTGTACTTCCATTTTGGGGTTAGCTGCTCCCCAAAAAGGCTGCAGAAAATAAATCCCTGCGGCTCCTAGGAAAAGTAAAGAACAACCGAATGCTTGCAACAAAGGACAAACAGAGCAGAAGAAAGCTAGCCAAACATATTTACATATTGCATGTTTTTACCAAGGAAGCATGTTTGTTTAAGAGAAGAGCCATCAGCAGCCTCCAACTCAAAAGTCACGGGAGTTAGAAAACGCTTTACACAGCATGGCTCTGACCACTTATACATTAGCTTAGCTGTTCGCCCCTCACCGGCCCTACAAACGGGGAACAACCGATAATGGACAACATCCCAACTTTATGCGGGACGTCAGTTATTCCGACATTATATTTTTCTGCCACCTTATTCCTAGCCAGCCTCAAAATTTTTAATGGAAAGTTGCCAGGATTCAGTAGTAGGAGATGAAGAAGAATCAGGATAGCACGTATCAGCCTCACTAATTCGCCATTTCAATTCCAAATGACGTAAAATGCGACGCCCAATAAGTAATTCAGCAGATGAAGTTTTGGTTGACTCATGTATGGCGTCATTAAACCCTAAGTTAAATTATGACAGAAATTGATCCGAGAAATGTTGTTCTCCGTTATGAAAAATGGTAAGAGCTGATTTTAGAGATCTGAAAAATCTCACAGAGATTAGGCTTAGGGTAATGAGAAGTAGTAGCATGTCGGCTCCCCCATTCAAACACATTTTTAAACACATAGGAGGTTAAAGCCGAGACTATATTCGTGTGTTCCAAAAAAAGGGAAAGTAGGTTCTAGTAAATATTCTACTCTATCATTAGCTTTCATGTGCCGTATAGGGCAGAGGGCAACAAATTTTGAAAATTAATCCACGACCGCCAAAATGGCAACGTTACCTCTTTTAGAACGCACCAGGGGGCCGAAGAAATCTATGAACAAATTTTGCATAGGCGCTGTGACAGGTTCGGCGGAATGAGTTCCATACCGTGTGTTCTGGGCAGGTTTGTCCTTTGACAATCTGAACAATCCGCTATGTACTTCCTGACATCATCGTTCATCTGAGGCCAATAATACTGCCTAATCAATGTATTAATATTTTTTGCAATACCCAGATGAATTCCAAATGGGGAATGAAGACCATTAAACCTTTATGAATAGAAAAAAGGACCGAATTGTTTGGGGACGAGACCTGATTGTAGAGCTGTCTACAATCGTCTTCGTTTTGACATTTCTTAAGATCTTGGAAAGATGCAGGAAAATTAATCAACAAATTAACATTTGTAGGTTCGGGTTCCTCGTGGAACATCCTAGAAAGATAATCTGCTACAGAATTTTTAGAGCTTCTCGTATGCACAATCTCAAAATTAAATGCAGACAAACGTACCACCCATCTTCCAATTTAACCCAAAGTAGCTCCGTTCTTGCGCAGTCAAGAGACTGCCTGATTATCAGAATACACAACGAAGGGATTATGTTCGAGAAAAATCTAAATTTCTCATATCCAAAAACAATAGCTAGGATTTCTCTTTCATAAACGCTATATTTAATTTCTTCTTCATTCAAGGTGCGACTAGCATAACCAATAAGGGCTAAATTCCCATCCACTTCTTGATTAAGCACCGCCCCTAATGCTTTACCGCTAGCATCGCATTGCAAAACAAATTTCTTTTGAAAATCCGGGACTTTAAGAGTAGGGGCCTGTCAAAGAGCTGACTTCAAAGCTTGAAAGCAGGATTCACAATCATTATCCCACACAAATTTAACTCTTTCTCTTTAAATTAATTAAGTGATAGGCAACTTGGGAAAAGTTCGGGATGAACCTGGTATAAAATCCAGCCATTCCCAAAAGCTTCTAACAGCTCTCAAATTGCGAGTAGGGAAATTCTTAATGACTTCCATTCTCTCGGGATTAACTTGAATTCCCTCACTCGAGAGTAGAAGTCCTAGAAACTTCATTTTGGAAAATCCCAATGTCACCTTTTCAGGATTGATAGTAAAGTCAGCATCCCTTAACTTCTTTAAGATGTTCGAAGTGCTGATTTTTGTCAGGGGATAAACAATCAAATCATCACATTACTGAAACACGTATTTGTATTTCAAATCTCCGAATAATTTATCAAGTTCCCGACTGAACACTTGACTCCCGATGCTCAAACCCATCGGTAACACATTAAATTCACACAATCCATTGGGAGATATGAAAGCATTAAATGTTCTGCTAGAAGGTGTCAATGGGATTTGAAAAAAATCCAGAGTGAAGGTCAATAACAGAAAATCGCAGCTCCATGGAAAACTTGAAAAGCTGATTCTAGGGTAGGTAGTGGGAAGCAGTCGAAAACGACCATTTTGTTAAATTTCCGATAATCTACAACTAGTCACTGGGTTCTGTTTGGTTTAGGTACCAGACACGCAGGGCTTGCATAATTAGGTCGGCTTCGCCGAATAACTCCCTATTCCAATAGTTTATCTTATTCCTTTTGCAGGAGCTGTAATATAGGGGGAGAAAACTGGAATGGAGGCGAACGCACCGGAATATTGTCGGTTAACTCCAATTCACAGTAACTCCCTTTAGCTTTTCCCAACCTAGTTCGAAAAAGGGACAGAAATTCCTTAATTAAGCCCGACAGCTCTTTCCTGTCGCCAGAAAGATTTAATGGCATAATAAAGGGTTGTTGCGGCAGAGGCTTTCTCCTAAAAGAATGCCCATACTGGCATGGGTGAACTACAATGGGATTAAGACAGCACAGGCAAACTTGAAACTGCACTGATTATTCTCAAAATCAATTATCATACCCGTTCTATTAATAAATTCAAATCCCTGAATCATTACGACTGGAAGGTCGTGAGCTACATAAAAATTCTGGGTCCAAGAAAAAGTATCGATCTTAAGATGTAATTGCACCATCTTATTCAGAGAAAAAGTCTAGTTCCTGACTGACCGGCATTTTATAGAGACACGGCATTGAAGCTTCACAGTTAAACTGGAAAGAAAATCTTGATGTATCAGAGAAATGGATGCACCTGAATCTAATAATGCATACAGTTTATTAGAAAGTTCAATGGTCAAGTGAGGAAATTACTAGTGTGGAACTGTTCTAATAAAAGAAACTGGAAACTTTCTATCATTTCTTTACAAAACGCTTCCTATTGATATTGGACTTGGTTTTATATTTATGTGAAGAAACAAGGTTGGCAGAATAACTATGAGAATGAAGAGAAAAACACTGCCTAGCCATATGTCCTAATTCACAACATTTCCAACATTGCAAGGGTTCTCGATATGGTCGGGGAAATTTACGTTCACACTTCCGACTAACAAATTAGAGGAATTTGTAGAACCTTCTCCATTTCCCTCGACTTCAAACTTACTTTGCTCTTCAGCAATTCTAGAATTGGCAATATCCTTAACCAATTCGTATAGATCCTCAATAAAACTCTGATTCTTAACAAAAATCGACAAAGACTTACCATCAGGAGATATATTCGAAAGAATTAATTCAACCAGCTTATTCTCGGAAACTGCTAGGTCTATAAGCCCACTAGCACCGTGAACCTCAGAAACGAATACAAATAAGGATTCACCTATTCTTTGAAATCTACGAGAAATATATTTTATGAAATAATCTTCGAGCAAACGAGATGGCAAGAAGGAAGATTTAACGTAGTCTGTGGCCTCTACCCATGTCATGTTACATTTCACGACATAAGCCCATAAATTAAACAACGCTCCCTCGGTCCGAATTATCACCGAATTAATAAACAACTTATCGCTGACTAAATTGAGTTGATATACAGAACATAACTTAATTAGGAATTGAAAACACTATTTGGATCTAACAGGGAATTTCTGAATTAATTCCAAATATATATTAACATTATTCCTCTCGACAATAGAGTTGGACAGAAAATTGGCCTTAGCGTCAAGAACAGAATGCGTATCGGCATTGGCTTCCAAAGACATTTGTTCATCTTTCTTAGGGACGTCGATATTTTCTACGAAAAATCATTGCTCCACAGCTAACTGTTCAATATTTGATAAACTAGCTGTTTAAGAACATCAACAGTTCTCTCAGACTATGTTCAGTCACATAAATTCTCGAACTAAAATGTCAGACAACACATCTACCCAACAAGGCATAATTGTATAAGAATATATGTATTTCAAACAAATGTGGAAAAAGGTCAATGCGAATAAACAAAATCTTATTCGTAAGAAGAGCGATGATTACAACACACAAAACACGTATTCTCCACTCGTCAATAACGCATCGGAACAAAAGGATTACGTAAGTAACTAACTAGAATATTAACAAAATTTTCATATCTAGGTCCATTTATGAAAGTATAAGCGATACGAAGTTCAGCCAAAACCCGAAAAAGAAACGAAACCAATGATATGCTACCATTTTGAAGCGGCTGTTTACCCATAGGGTTTATATTGGCTATGTATTCATGCTTACATTTAGTGAAAAAAACTATGGACTAGATAAATAAATAACCTTCCGTAATCAATAATAAGATCAACGCTTTTGTTAAATTTAAACGTGGATAGAACAAGGTGGAGAAATAGTATTCGAATAAACATTTTGTACGCTATTGTAATTATTGAAGCCGTAAATAACGATGGGAATGCAACAGGAAACTAAGCTAATATCCAAGAGGATTCCTACAACAGTCAGTATTAACATCATGATATAGCTTTTAAATAAAATATATAATTAAATAAACATAATGATATAAACTTTAATATAGTCGTGATATATGTAGAATATAAATGAGTTAAGAACCCAAAATATTAACAAAGAAAATAGACACACTTACGAGCCATTCATACGTAACAAACTGGTTTATTCAAGACTTTTAAATTGTAAGAAAAGGTGCTGACCTGTACAAACAAAAGTCTGAAATGGAATGTTTATGAAATATTTCAATTCTCTTCCTGAGTCCGTGCTATCATGGCTGGCGTATAAATATGCACGAGTTTGTCCAATGACGCAGGCGGAGACGTAGGAATGAGGTAACGGATGAGGTCATACCAAGGAGATCGGAAAAAATGATGGAGTTATTCGAGGGACTTAGAAGACGAATTTTAGGATGCACATTTAATTATAATTAACAACTGGCTCTACGAACCCGGAGGTTAATGGCCGAGTGGACGTGAGCTCTACATACATCCCTATCCTCAGTTAATATTTTCCAGCTATTCCCTGAATAATTCACATCTCTCGTATCATGGTCTGTATTATTTTCCCATCTTATCCTTGGCCTATCTTCTTGGCGGTTTCACTGGCTTTCCTAAAATAAGTTTCCATTCCCCGTTCCCCATTGTGTCACATGTCCTGCCCGTCGGAATATATTTAACTGTTCTTATTACATCTCGTTTCTAATATCACATAGTTCACTGTTATGAAGTATCCCTTCACTTGTTTGTTCTTCTCTCTTTTAGTTCAAAAATTTCCTAAGAACTTTATTCTCAAATACTTAAATATTCGTAATCTTGTCTCCTCCCTTAATGTTTCGCATCCATAAAATATAAATGGATTTCTTATATAACAGTGATATAAAATCAATAATAATAATAATAATAATAATAATAATAATAATAATAATAATAATAATAATAATAATAATAATATGCACGGAACTCGTTCCCATTTAACAATGTATTACTTTGTGTGACCATTATATTTAGTTTTATTAATATTGACTTCCAATTCCCATTTCTTAGTTTTATTTACTAAACTGTGTGTGTTGAGTTTTAGATTTCCTCAGTATCGATTAATAATAATAATAATAATAATAATAATAATAATAATAATAATAATAATAATAATAATAATAATAATAATAATGATAATGATAATGATAATAATAATAATGATAATAATAATAATGATAATAATAAATCATCCGCATTGAATACCAACAGACGATTAATATAACAGAGTTTAAGCTGTCTTTATCTTCTAATGATTTGATTGCATGCTCTAGTACAAGATTGAATAGCAGCATGGACAATGCATCTACATGCTTTAACCCATAGTGAATTTTAAATAGTCCTATATCTGAAAATTGTACTCGCACTTACCTAATCCTTCTGCCATTAGACATATAATTCTACTAATGTTGATTTTCTACTAGGGTACTATACAATTCCCACGTGTTAATGGAGTTGTATACCTTTTTGAAGCCGATATACATTTTGTTCGATATACATTTTAATGGTATTCACATTTATTTTCCATAATGTTTTAGTTTGTGTTAAAAATCTAATCTAATTTATTTTCAAAGTGTACATTGATAATCACAAATGTTTGGCCATTTAGTGCAAAATATAGCTATACTTTACTCCTCGTATATACATAAAATGCGCTCACCAAATATTAATACTAAGGATTATGAATGTTTTTCTATTTTTTTTTACAAATGCCCCAGTTTGTCTTTCCACATTTCTGGTTTCTCTCCTGGCATGGCGTACTTGTAACCCACTTCTGAGGTTGGAGCGCCTGGAAGGCGGGGTTACGTTGCCCCGATGATATGATGGGTGATGATGATGATAGTGGTGCGCCAGGAGAGTCCCTAATCCTAAGCTTAATCTAAGATGAATATGAATGATGATGATTGCGATGGCCATATGCTTTCGGAGACCGTTTGGGCCTTAAAGTTTTCCTGACATTTGTCTTACAGGCAAGGAAAAACCCCGATAAAAACCGCACCCTATATTTGGTCCGCAATTTTGATTTGCGCTAGCAATAAAACATATGAAGTTAAAAATTAAAACCATTTTTATTATGATGAAATAAATTACTTAATCTTTTTAAGTAAACTCGTGTAGTAACGCCACCCGAGACCATCGAATTCTGTAAGTGCGATAACTGAAAAGTAATAACAGGAATACGCAATAATTCTATCATATAAACATGTGATAAGTTAAAATTCCCGATATTCGTGAACTAAATAATCATCCATATTTCCTCTCACGATTTTTATCCATCAATTGTTCCCGCATAAATAACCGTTTTGCGCATAGTTCGTCACGTCAATTTCGATTAAAATATTTAGGCCTATAGCCTATAAGTTTTAGAGTTGTCAGTTTTGTCTGTTTTTACACGCTTTATATTAGCCTGACCTGTATCTATCTATCTATCTATCTATCTATCTATCTATCTATCTATCTATCTATCTATCTATCTATCTATCTATCTATCTATCTATCTATCTATCTATCTATCTATCTATCTATCTATCTATCTATCTATCTATCTATCTATCTATCTATCTATCTATCTATCTATCTATCTATCTATCTATCTATCTATCTATCTATCTATCTATCTATCTATCTATCTATCTATCTATCTATCTATCTATCTATCTATCTATCTATCTATCTATCTATCTATCTATCTATCTATCTATCTATCTATCTATGTAACTGAATCTTTCAACGTGTTTTTCACCCACTTGGAGACATTGGATCGACTTGAAATTTTGTATACTTGTAAAAGACCCGTGACAATACAATAACTTCATATTTATTTTCTAAAATCCTGGCCACAATCATCAGAAAATCAAAAAAAGTGTCTTTGTATTTATGTAACGGAATCTTTGAACACGATTTTCACCCACTTAGAGGCATTGGATCGACTTGAAACTTTGTATACTTGTAAAGAACCCGTGGCACTACAATAATTTCAGATTTTATTTCTAAATTCCTGGCCAGAATCATCAGAAAATAAAAAAAAAATAAAACTGGTATAATAGGTTACGGACTTGTCGACTTTTAGTCAATCGTTGTAAGAGCTCAGTTGGCAGAGCGTTGAACTTAGTGCTATATAATTTCAGTAATCCATAGGTCGCTGGTTCGTATCCGGCTGGGGAGGGGTTTTTTTTTAGAAGAGTAATACTTTTAGCTCATACTACATTAGTATGGAATTTAAAGATATTTACATTCTTATCGTATTCTGTAAAATATTAAAACTAAAAAATAAATAATAGTTTTAAAAAACTAAAACAGCACGCTTTGTTAGAAAACCGAACTCAAAAATGAAAAATAATTTTAATTTCCAACACGCTTGGGATAAATTTAAAGTGGTCAACAAAAAAATCATCTCCAACACATATAGAATAAAAATATAATTATCAATAAAAAGAAAATTATTTTACCATCAAAAGCGTGGGGTGCTTTTTATGATTTTTACATGTTCTTCTTAGAGACTTTACTTTTACCAATATCTGTTTATTATCAAATATATTACTTGATATAGAGCACCCCACGCTTTTGATAGTAAAATTATTTTCTTTTTGTTGATAATTCTAGTTTTATTCTATATGTGTTGGAGATGATTTTGTTGTTGACCACTTTAAATTTATCCCAAGCGTGTTGGAAATTAAAGTTATTTTTCATTTTTGAGTTCGGTTTTCTAACAAAGCGTGCTGTTTTAGTTTTTTAAAAATATTATTTATTTTAATGTTAATTGGTTTCTAATACACTAATACTAAAATCAGCAGTGATAATTTTTTCGAATATGTAGCTACATTTTAAATAATTATTTACTAAAATTGTGAAATTCGACTGTAATAAGTACATTAAATAAAATGTTTTATGTTGCAAGAATTTAATAAATATTTTTCGAAATTTGGAAAATATTTCATCATTTCAGTTTGTGTAAGCAAATAACTATTACATCGTTACCGCCTGTATTTTTGTATTTTTTATGGGATAGTTTCAATCAATTGTAATATTTCTAAAAAATACATTTTTTGTTGTTATCGTCTTTCCTCACTTTTTTGTGGGTTTTCTATGTTGTTAAAGAAAAGGTGGGTTGTAAAATATGCTAATAAGGATTTAGGCCTAATATAAATTAAATGTCCGAAGCGTGTTTAATAGATATTTCTAGCAATATTGGAGTATTCAGAGACGATATTAAATATTACCTTGTATGTTGAAGCATCCCTAAACAAGCCGTCTCGGTACATGTATGGCTAGCGCGAGCGGCTGTCCCGACTGGGATCCCAGGTTCGAATCGTGGAGGTTCCGAAGGGGCATTGGTAGTGAGCCATATCGAGATTTTTCCTGTTTTTCTAGGGGTTCTCCCTTTTTTGTATTTCATCCCACCAACACTCTCCAATTCTCCTATCTCTTCTATCACATCATTTCATCTTAATTTATTGTTTAATTCTTTTCATATCACCGTTCATCTCATCTCATTTAGAAAGAAATTGTCTCAACTGAAAAACCATAGCTGTTTAAAATGTGGTTGTGATGATCCAGGGGAGCACCTTAGTATACTTACTTACGACCTTGAGCTTATGTGAAAACTTAGGGAAAATAGGACCAAAGATAGTGTTGTAGCCCATCCTTGAGGCCCTGGGCCCAGGTCAGAAAATGGCGGTATGAGTCGTGTGTGAATGTCTGATGTGTCCAAATCAAGAACACCTTAACAGACTACATAAAACTGTAGAAAATATTTAATTTCTACTCATCCATTCATTCATAATAACTATTGGTGTTATTGTACATTAAAACTACATAAGGTTGCCGTGTTACGGGCATTGAAACCCCGAGCCAGTGCGTTGTTTTAATCGTATGTACGTCCCTAAATAACAATTTGATAAAAATATTAGATGGGCGTGTATCGTGGAATCTGGTTTTAAATACGTAGAAATCATGTTTTATTATATTACTGATGAGTGGTTTTGGCGATAGGACAATTTCATATTTTTGTAATCGTTTACCCTTAAAAAAAGGACATTAATGAACAATGTTATTTGCGAATACGTTATATTCATTGATAAGTTGCATGGTATTATCCAGGTCTATTTTCTCTGTCATGATTTCTATAAATACTTGTTTGAAAGCTTCTAAGGAATTATTAGTCTTCCTTTAAATGACAAAGACTTGATAAAACCATATTTGGAAAACTAGCTACACTGTAAGAAATAGAACTTCCTTCGATTTATTGCCTGTTTGCTCGTTTTTAATTGATTGTAATGGCAGTGAATGGATTGATTGTGCAATTTATTTGTTTCCGCAGACGTGTCTTATTCTCGGGGAATTGGATTTCTCACCGAAGTAGCAACAAATTTAACTGTCATTCGTTGCTAATGTTGACTTTCCACATTTACTTTGGGTGTTTAAACATAAATTAAAAAAAAGAATCACTATTATATAAATATTGTTAGTTCAATTACTAATTCCTTATTAAACCTAACCAATCATCCCTCTTTTAGGGACCGCTTTAATCAATCCTGGCCACTTTTTCTAATTAGCTAGATTAGGTAAATCAATTAGCTCAAGAAAATCTTATACAGGATTTCAAAAAAGGAACACACATTACATGAGACAGGACAAAATATACTCTCATTTTTTTGAGGAAGCCCCTTCCAGAAACACATGACTTTATTGTAATATTAGTTCAGAGTTTTACAAGTAGGCCCTACGCCAGTTATGCAAGTGCAAAAATTATCTTTAAAAACATGCAAATCTAAAATAAAGAACTAATTAGAAAATGGGTTCTAAGTACGTATTTCAATTTAAATTAATCCTAATAATGATTTTTCCTATAAAAGTTCAACTTATTTAGAATTTTATTAAAATTAATTTTGAAATAACATGAGAATGCACTTTAAAGTGCAGAAAACAATGAGAGATTATTATCAACCAGTTTTGAATTATTAGAAAAGTTGCATTTTTTAAGAGACTAAACAAACATTGTTCACCATTTGTCAACCCACAGCCGCCATTTAACTTTTTTCGGAATATGTTCCTTTTTTAAAATTATTCTTTATACCATGTAGTTTATTAAATCTGCGCATCTTAGGTTTTGTTTTGAAGACTTTGTACGGTACTTGTGATCAAACTCATTGAAGTTTCCGTGTTTTACTCAGTCGTAAAAGAAAATTCTTATTTTGATTAACTACTTTACCTCTGTTCTCCGCTGTGCTGATCGGGGTAGCATCGCTGCCTCCTGAGAAGAGGGCCCGGATTCGATGCCCGGTTGGGATAAGTTTTCTGGGTGATGTTTTTTCTAGGTTATTCCTCATCTGCAAGATAAATGTAAGGAAATGTTAAGACCCAACCGGTCTCAATCATCTGGCCATCATAACCATCATTAGGGAACGGATTTTTAGGTGCTTAAAATGATAAAATATTCAGTTCTTATGCGTTAAAACTAAAAAAAAAAAATTAAAGTTTAAAATATTTACTAATAATAAAAAATATTCTCCATTAATTTCACGTAATACGTTGAAGAAATTATAGTAAACTAATAAAAAAGTGTGTAAGTACTCACCAGTTAGTTTCCTGTTGAAAATTCTTTGGAGTTACATTGCACAACAAAATTCTTCTCCAAACGATGCATTAGTTGTTGTTATCAAATGCTGGGTTTTAGGCAATGAAGCCATTAGCGTTCTTGCTCTCCAATATTTTTCTATGGTGGTTCCTACAGGTATTACTTCACAGGTTTGTAGATGTTTCTCATTCATTTCATCTTTCTTGCATAGGGTAAGGTGGTACATTTTCGAACATGGTACATTTCCGAACAAGCTAAGCTTTGGCTATATTTTTTGTGTTAAACTGTTTGCAACACTGAGTTGGATGTATGGCTAGGAAGAGTGAACATTTGTGAGTTTCTCTGTAATAAAGTGTTCTGAAAAGTGCTTCAGTTACCTGAATTAAACTTAATTTTATGTAAAGGTAAGTGTTTTATCTTCCAGGAATTCGGTGGTATGTAACATAATACGAAATAATTCGTTTGGCTACAACTTAATTTTCTAAACAATGAATATATATTTTTTACCAGTTGTTGGTGTCATTCTTGAGGAACATTTATACTTAACTAAGCCTGACATCTGTGAGTCCCGAGCAGAACTACGTGCTCATTAAAAAATCATAGTAAAAGTACAATTTCGAACAGTATTTCGGTACTATTCCGAACACTTATTAATCAGGTAATTTAGTATCAATTTTCATTTTGCAGATGCCGCGCAAGTTAAAAGAAAGAAAGGTACACTTAAAATGGAATCCATTTGTTCTTCAAACTGCAATGGAAAGTGTAATTTCGGGCGATGTATCTTTGAGAGGTGCATCTGAGCTATTTAAAATTCCACTCAGCACTTTGCATGATAGGGTGAGAAAATAAAAGGATAGGCAACTTGGTCTTAATACGCCTCCTATTGTTAAAATTGGGCACTCGATTGTATTGTCCTTGGAAATAGAAAACTCTTTGGTTGATAGGCTGCTGGCTCTAGAAAGGAAAGGTCTAGGCTTAACTGCTCTTCAGGTGAGGCGTGCTGCATACGATATTGCTGAAAGTACTGGAATCGGACATCCTTGGAATCCAGAGAATAAAGTGGCTGGAATAGATTGGTTTCGGGTCTTTTTGAAGAGGCATAGAAATATAAGTTTGAGAAAACCGAAAGGGTTGTCTCGAACCAGAGCTGCAGGTTTAAACGAGAAGGAAGTGAAAAATTACTTCAGCAATTTAAGAACAGTTATGTCAGATTTTGAATTGTTTGACAAACCTCAATATCTGTACAACGTTGATGCAAGTGGTATTCCTCTAAACAACAGGCCACTTAAAATTGTCAGTGAGAAAGGTAAACGAGAAGTTGTATGTCTGACAAATGTTGAAAGAGGAGAAAACGTGACAGTTGTCGCCTGTTTCTCTGCATCAGGATCATATATTCCACCTATGGTCATCTTTAAAGGGGCAAGGAAGAAGCAGGAATTTGCCGATGGATTTCCAGCATGCAGTGTTGTAGAAATGAGTGACTCGGGTTACATTAATGAAGAACTTTTCTTAAAATGGCTGGAACATTTCAATAAATTTAAGATTCCAGGAAGAGTTTTACTCATAATGGACAACCATTGTAGCCAGATAAGTCTCCAAGCTTTGGAATTTTGCGAAAGAAATCAAATTGAGTTGCTAGAATTGCCGCCTCACAGCACCCATGTATTACAGCCATTGGACAGAACCTTTTTCAAGAGCCTGAAAGCCCATTACCATCGCAAGGCAACAGAGTGGATGCAACGTAATCCCACTCAAACACTGTCCAAAGTTAGATCCAACCCCATATTCTGCGAGGCATTCAATACAGCAGCCACGGTAGCTTGTGCAGTAAAGGGCTTTGCTTGTACAGGAATCATGCCGTTCTCCGAAGATATTGTGCCACTGGAAAAACTTTCTCCAGCAGTTCTTTTTGAAACAGCTTCTCCTGAAGACATCCCTTGCAACTTCGGACACAGCAGAAGCAACGAGGAAAAACATGACAACTCAAAGTTTATTGAACCCCCAAATTTCGGAGCTATTGGCAGTGAGACTCCATCGACTGTACCAAATTCCACAAATTGTAAGACTTCACCAGAAATTGTTCACCAAATTCTTTCCACACCTGAAAAGCAGAAAAAGTTGTTACGCAAAATAAAGTGTCTTGGTTCAGTTCACCTCACATCACCACAACACATTGCAGACCTCCGTGCCATGAAGAAATTGTTTAAAGACAGTTCAAATAAGAAAACCAGTGAATGCAAGAGGAAAAAAGAGAGAAAAGTATCTCTCTCATCACCATCAAAGGAAGATGAATGCGGTTTCTGTTTCAGGAACTATTACAGTGTAGAATCTGTTTTGAAAGGCGATTGGATCAGATGTCAAACTTGTAATCTTTGGTATCATGAAGAATGTGTGGTTGCTAAAGGGAAAAAACAATTTATTTGTGGCAAATGTAAGTGATCGAAATTTTACCATGCTCTGTTCATAATAGTACCTACTGTAGTACATTTTCGAACAATTTCATAAAACTAGAAAAACAATATTTTCTTAGCCACAGTTATCCGTTTATTGTTTAAATTCACGTGGTTACTAAAGAGGATAGGTGGCCTTGTGTGCATAATAAAATTGTAACATTTGGTGGAATATTCTATGCAGAAATATTAAAAATGTCTTAGGTGTTCGAAAATGTACCACTCTACCCTAGAGGACAATTTGGATTCGTGTAAATTCTTATTTTATATAAGTGTTTGGCCAAATAATCATGTCCTCTAAGCAGTCTGAATTTTGCTACTGCAGTTTTACGTGTAATTTCTGGAATAATATCTGGTTTCTTCACTAAAATAATCCATTTTTTTGTCTTTGGTTTTATTACATAGGTCTTGGTTTTGTTTAATTTTATATTTGTTTTTAATTAGTATTTTTACGGATTTGAAAGATAAGCTTTTAATTGTATTCTAAATTAAGTTGGAGTCTTTTTTGGCAAGGAAATCAGCAGTGTCATTACTAGCAGTGCCACAATGTGCAGGTATCCATTGCAACTGAAATATTTTCTGTAGTTTTTGAAGTTGTTGAATCATATTGTGGCACTCTTTAATTTGCATTGACTTCATTTTGTGTGAATTTATTGCATGTATTCGTGCCTTAGAATCAGTAAGTATGACAGCATTTTGAACTTTATTTGTTCTGTATAGTAATTTTGGAGTGAAATGGGTGCATTAGATAGATTCGTCGATTATCATGAAACAAAGCTCGGTATTGGGAAAACGATCGTTTTGCATCACATGACGTCACTCTGGCAATTTCGGAATAGGGATTTGACTAAGATATAGGTTCTCAATTTTATGAAAAGTGAATAAAAAATCCTTGTGTTAAATTATAGTCGAAACTTTTATAAATTAGCAAAATAGTTTAATCCTCATGCTTTGTAAATTGTGGGAAGAAACGCCATTTTGAACATTTATTTTAACATTAATGAAAAAATGTTTTCCAGATCCTCTTAATTTTACCGAGCAACTTGGAACATCTTCCAAAACATCTATTTATTCTTTTTAGTTCAAGTTTTCAGTACAATTTTTGCGTGATTTTCGACTGAATTTTCTCACCATTTAACGAACATACGTAATTTTATGCATTTGTTTACCAGTATGTATTATTGGTTAGAGTTGCAGATGTGGACATCGATCATATGGAGTTGATTGCGTTGTGATACACATAAAAATATTTGTTCACAACAAACGAATATTTACTATGTTTCAATGCCCGTTAAATAATGTTATACATTGAGAAAATATATTTTAACAAAATATAAAAATAACTGGTTACACCGAGTGAGCAGAGTTCGGTTTAGGTGCATGTGATATAGAAATCAAAATAGTGGACAGCATAGTTCGTCAATTATTGGGAAGTAAAGAATTCCGCTATAACCATTTATAACTTTGTAATCTTTATTAATGGTATTTTGTTACACTTTCACAATACTTTCAGATTGTATACTACTGCATACCTGATTAACGGTAAAATTTGGATAGAACGTCTAGAGAAAATTAAAATAATGTGTCATACTCATAATTCACAACTGAAGGGCTGAGAAAAGTGCTTACACGCATTGCAGAGGAGATATGTCACAAGTGCATCCGACATAACAAAAGCGTGCTATTTGAAATCAACATTTTAGAGGTTTTGTGGAGATATATACGACGCAACTTATTCCACATGAGTATATAATTCATAATTAAATATTTAAAGATCCATACGTACGTTACAGTTTCATTGAGTATTTATAAATTATGAGTTTTGAGACTGAGTGTAGCGAAGAGGTACTTATTAACAGACTGTATTCTCTTGTTTACGTGAACTATATAAACATTATAACCCATTGATATTTTTAAAGAAATCTAAATTTATATTTGCTCTAACTTTGGCTTCATCATTACCCGTATAAGGTAAATATATTAATTGGCGTTTCTGGTATAATTTGTCATAATATATACAATTATTATTATTATTATTATTATTATTATTATTATTATTATTATTATTATTAATCATATAAAATATTGTTTCTGCATGAAATTTCTATTGCGACGTTTAATATATTTTTAATTATTTATAATTAATATTGTGTATATATATTATGTAATCTATACTGATACATATTAATTAGTAATTTGTGCTGGTTGAGTGGAAGAGAAGCCTTATGCCCTTAGCTCTGCCAGAATAAATAAATAAATAATAACCTAAGAAATAACTCACATTTTACGTGCTTTACTTATCACAACAATGCAATCAGAAATAATTTTAAAAACTGCACATTCATTATTGTTAATATAGAATATGAACATGATACGTTTCAGTGTTATACCAGATGTTTTAGTGAACTTCATAACCTGAAGCACCTGAATTTAGTGCTTTGATGTTCAGAGCTGTAGGCTTATAGCCTATATTTCATCCCTTTGAAAAAGTTTAATAATTTCTACAACTTTACATATATGATTCGACAAGGCAACAATAATGTATTACAAATGAAGACATTTCTTGAAAATAGTTTATTTTTATCATGTATACAATAATAACTAGAGTAATAAAGCAATAACTAGAGTAATAAAAAAACTGCAACCTTAGAAATAGTTATTCATAACAAATTATCTTTAAAATGCCTTTGTACTATAAATAAGAAAAAATATAAATGCCACATTTTAAAAATAATTTAACAATTTCAAGTGACACCACAACTTTAATTTAACTCAACCTCGTGACACAACGAAAGGATAAACTTTAAATGAATATAGGTATCAATTAATTAAGTGGACTTCTTTCTTTTTTCGATTATTGATGTTATAACGTTGCCGTTTTAAAACGTTGTTAGAAGATAGACCCACTTTGCGAAAACCTATATAAGTTAACTAAAATTTCACTAACACAAAATAAATGGAACAACATAACATAAAATTTTAAAGCGAATTAGAAAAAAGTTAATTAACATTAGAATTTTCAGTCTAGAAATAGTTTCCTTCTCAATTCAAAAGTTTCTTCTTCCCAGTTGAGATCCTACCTTAGATAATGTTGCATTACACTTAATAACAAATAGTTACGATATAAAATTGATTATTGCAAAAGCATGATATATTGAAGTTATTGTTTTTAATATATTATAGTTCTGACTATCAATGGTGAAATTATTAATTATTGCATCCATTATATTCCAATTGTAAATTTTAAAATATGGAAATATTTATATGAAATTTTATTGAACGTGAATAATTTATAACAATTTAATAAATCAGTACGCGAATTGGAGTAAATACATGTTAGAATATATATTTATATTTAAAAATGCCGGGTTTTATAATTTTACAATTTTGTTTTGGATGAAATATTTAATATGTGCCACTTGATAATCCTGTTTTAGTTTCGCCACTACTGTTATTATATAATCAAACACATTATCCTTTGCATACCGCTCATTGAACTTATTCATCTGTACATGTCCCTTATATAAAAAGTGCCTTATTATCAATTTTAAAAGAAGTTTCTAATACACTTTAAGTTGGTTCTTTTCGTCGAAGCCAGCAGAGTGACCTGCATTACGAACTATGAAGCTAGTACCATCGTAATGCATTCGACGTTCACCACGTCTCACGAAAAGATGAGATGTCTGGCCCATTGAAGCTGTGCAGTGGACGAACGGAGTTGTCAGCGATGCTGTTCCATTAGTTGGACTTGTACGGATCTGGTACTTGTTGCTATTCCGAGCAATTCTGAAAATAATAAGATTAAGCTCTTCTCTCTCCACATTCACTTTACAGTAAAGCAATTCAATCTGGAAAGGATTTTCTTCCTTAACAAGGCTAACAAAAAAAAAGCATATTTCAGTTTACAGTTTTCGTTAACAGAATATCAACTTTTTAAAACAATAATCTCTAAAAATGTATTAAATACTCTAGATTAGAATAAAAATAATATATTTTAAGGGTAACAATAATGAGTTAAAGATATTCTATGGTAAAATTAATTAAAACCAAATTGTTATACTGATATGTCCATGTTACAAAAATGACTGAAGGCACTTACAAAATGAAAGAGAATAATAAGCCATACGCCTTCCAAATTGGATCAGGGGGCAGCGTTTGAGACAAGTTTTTGGGGGTATCGAGTTCATATATCTTTGTTCCCAAACTGTATTTATCTGGTTTCCTTCATCAAATACTGAATTAGAGTTTCTTTGGAAGGATTCATATTTCACCATATGCGTCTTAAGCATAATATCATTAAAGTACTGTATATCAGTTTACTTCTACAGAAAACACATGGCAAACAACATAAATACATACAACTGCTACTGAATACAACAAAACATTTTAGACACTATCCCTCTTACTAATAATCCATATATAACTTTTATACAAGGTTTATACACTTCTCAGTTGAAAATTCTTACTAATAAACACTGTATTAACTATTCAGTGTATAAGAGGTGAACAACTTTACATGGGAATCGTTATACATCCCTCCAGCCTTGTTTAAGGATTGTGTAACTAGACAAAATGTCGGACTTCAAGATCAACTGATTGTTTTCTTATGATATTGATGAAAGTTTCCTTAAATTTAACGCAAAATGCAACACTTTAACGACTGTTTGATGGATGCACAGGGCATAAATAATATTAATAAAGCTCTGGGTAGGAAAATAAAGGCATCATAAAATGCCTTTCGTTACACTCATTCTCGATTAGGCCTAAAAATATTTTAAAATTGAACATTGAATCACAAAAGAATATGTTCTACAATAATTGCTGTAGACAAGATTTAACCTGAATGTAGTTTAAATGCTTCATAATATTATTTTAAGAAAACTTTCTTGCATCTTTAATACATAACACACACACCGATATAAAAATGTATTTAAGTATAGAGGTACTATTATTGCAAGAAGCTACATGTTAACTTGGTAGTCTTGTGGTTAGAGCTTCTGACTACCATGCGTGAGGTCGTAGGTTCGATTCCCGGTCAAACTATAGTGATTTCTTTTTTTTGCTTTGAAATGATATTTTGTTGTCGGTAACATTTCCTACTATTTTGAACGTTTTCTAACGCATCTTAAAACACTGCATATAATTCATAAGTAATGGGGAAAGCTTTTATTAGTTTCCAAGAATTGGTCGAAATTCTTGACGTTAGATGGCAGCACATTATCTGTGAAACCAATTCTACGTTTTATTTGACATAGCGTAAAGGAAATGTATATAAATTAAAACACACTTATTTTTTCCGTACCTCTTCAATTAGGGAATCTCTATTAATTCTTATCCATATTCATTTCTTACACAATCAATCACTAGTTGATGTTTTATTTCTGTTACAAACTGCGAGTAATATTGTTCTGACGTCATTATGATGACCCAATATGTGACGTATTGTGTGTCTTTTTTCTTTTGTTATATAGCTCAGGCACAACGTTTATTAGTAGGGAAATTATACGTGATCTACATAAGGCTTATATATTGTATAATTAAACAACTGATGAAAGCCTGTATTAGAGATTTTTATTAGTAAGACCGTTAATGTACTAGGATATTAATGTGTTTATAAAAAAACAAATAAAAATAAAACTATTGATCAAATAAGATATTTATAGAAAAAATCAGGATAAATTTGTTATCAGGAGTCTTGTAGTATGCGACCGAAGGACAAGGATAATGTAAATTTAAAAAAAATTAATTTGGCACTATAAGCTACGAAAATCATCGTAAATATATAAAATTTATCATTTTTAAAGCGTCCTTAGTTGTAAGCGCAATATTCATATTATTTATTTATTTTCTCACTTAATTACTTTTTCTTTACTTAAATTTTACTAAGTGTACTGTACATAATAATGACATTCTGAGTTTCGTGGGGTTCGGCGAATTTTCGTAGGCGTAAAAATCCTGAGTATAGCCTGATAAAACCTGTGATCAATATTAATCAGACCTTCACGCCCAGGTTTGAATTGCGACGTTAATAACCTGAGCTGTTTTAGTGTGTTTTAACAACACAATACATTATTACCCAACTTATCATCCCAATTCACTTTGCAGCCTACAGTGGTCACAAAACACTGGTCACGGAACGTACGATTGAGAAATTTGCGAACACACACTTCGAAATTAGCAAGAGTTCATTCATTTATAAATAACATGTTTTGTCGTATTTAGAACACTGTATATCTAGGCAGCAGAATGTTCTTCAAGACTGATTTGGATCTCCTTCCGTTGAGCCTATTGAAAAAAAAAACCATGAAATCGTAATTAAACATTCACCAATAATGCCAATCCACACAATTATGATAATCGATGATGATGGTGTGATTGAATAATTGGTGAGGGTTCTCATTGCCTAGAAGTGCTGGAAATTTACAATCTGATCCCGTCCGAAGAAAGCTTATCTATAGAAAGAACAGCTGCACTGAAGTAACGTTAATACATTTTGGACGAATCTTTGACAAAAACATGGCGTGCAGGAAGATCAACTGATGTGAGAGGACCTTCACCCGCTGTAAATGGTAAGAATAAAAGTTCTCATGCAACACTCTCCAGTTCGTCATGTGGTCCACATGTTCGTTTGCAGCGAGTTGTTTTGTGCTGGAACTAGGATTATCTTTCTCCGTAAGTGTAAAATCCTCTTCCTAACAGGTTATTCCCTTCGCAAGTGTCTGGCATCAAAGTGGATGATCCTGAGAAGTCGGTGAATTTCTTCAAATGCCATCTGAACGGGCCTTGTTGATTTGAAATCTTTCCCGATACAAATTCTTGAGCGCGACTGTATTACCGTCACGTAATCCGTACATTAGATTAACATCACTCAACTCATTTGAATACACCATACTGTATTGTAACAAATTTCTTAACATACAACACTATTGAAAGTAACAGTGTTTATTTGGCATTAGTTTAAACTCAGAATGAACGAGAAGATAAGAGAGCTCTTCGACCAAGCCAGTGTTTCAGGCCAATCACATAACTATAAGTTGATACGTCACAAATGACTAACACAGCCCACATGTATACAAGAAGTGAACACAACAGCTCGGATGTTCCGGAATGAGGTTTGTGCACTTTCAAACGACGTTTTTGCTAGCACTTAACGATGACTATTTAACTCATGCCCCAAATGGAAGTCAATGGCCAATCACGTTTCAATGATTTCTGTTTTACAACCAATCAGAGTCGTGTTTCACGAAGTATTTATCAGTGTCATAATTACCATATTAAAGAAGGCTCCTCCTTTTTAATATTCTGAACAGGTCTGACCATTATTTTGCAGTGACTGAGCCCATGAGAAATGCGGCTACCAGATTGTATATAAGTTCCATCCATAGTAATTCTGCCCGAAGGCAGGTCCTTCACTGCAATCATAGCATTTTCATGCTATGCTTGCAGCTTTACTAGGGAATTGTGTAGGTGTGGTAGCTTCCCGTTGCTTTCCACACCGGTGAAGGATGATGATGATAATGATAATGGTAAGGATGATAATGATACGGATGATGGCCATATGGTTTCGGGGACAGTTTGGGCCTTAAAGTTTTCCTGACATTTGTCTTACAGGTGAGGAAAAACCCCGATAAAAACCTCACCCAGAAAAACTGCCCCGACCGGGGATCGAACCCGGGCCCGCTGCGTGACAAGGCAGCACGCAACCTGGAGACCACAGCGGTGGACGTATATAAGTTATAGTGTATGAATGTCAACACATGCCGCATGCGGGAGTTAATATAAAAACATTTGTAGCAATTTATTATACCACCAAAAAAAAAAAAAAAAGAATCCACTGTTTGCACTTTCTTATATGTATTTTTTCCCTGTTTGCACTTTCTTATATGTATTTTTTCCCAGGTAAACAATCCAGAAAAATACAATTGTCATATTTACATCATACGACATCAGAAATGAATTAATATACAGTTTGATATGTTTCATGTTTTCTCCACTAGAGAGCATTCTTACAATATTGCGTTCCTTTGGCAATAAATAGTATGATCTGGTTGCAGTGATAAACAAAAGAAGCAGATGGAGCGTACCTATCGCTTCTCATTTGTTTGCAAACATCGCCGTTTCCATTAAATACGGTATATAAATATTTTAAAATAACTATAGTTAAATAATGATTTGTGAGTAAACAGCTTAATTTTATTCTTTAAATAGTCCTAACAAATGCCACTCTTGATTTCCAAATTCTCTGGATAAATTCTCTCCTCACTTCGTGAGTCGTGAATTTATCGATAATTTGGAAATCACTCGTGGCATTACTTATGATAAATCGTTATAACATGGAAATAATGGGTTTCCGGACCTATGTTAACAAATTATTATTATCTCCTCTAAATCTAAGGATTGTCTCAAAATCATCACTTATATTTTTATACCCTATATATATATATACTGTATCACCTTATAGATATACAGAGTGTAAATGAATAAAACGAAGAAATTAATTGGTTTTAGAGGGGTTGCAGAAAAAAATTAAGATAGAAAATTAAGTCCCTCAGACAAATTAATTCTGAGTTATGAGTTGTTGAAAATCTCATAATTTATATGTGATACTTACCTCATATCCAGACTTTAAATTAAATATAAGTGTGGACCTTTTTTTAGTTGGAATTAGATGAAACCCAAAACATTAAGAATAATATATTTTCAAAATAAGCTTTAATTTATAAATTTGATCAGAAAATTAAAAGTAAATTTTTGAAAATACTGCTGATTAGATCTTCGACCATCCGCTGTACTCTAGTGATAATGTTATTACTACACTGACAGACGGCAGCAGGTCCGGAGCTCGATCCTCGTTCGGGACAATTTTCTGGATGAGATACTTTTTTGGCTTTTTCCTCACCTGTAAGACAATTTTCAGGAAACGTTATGGTTAAAATAGTCCTCGAACACCATCTGGGCATCACAATCAAAACCATATAATTTCGTCCCCCTTATTTAATATGAGTGACTGTGTGTGTTTTGTCTTACAAACATTTCGTCATGTCTCTGAAGTGGCCCTGGAATTGAGTTAATAACTCATCTAGGGAGGCATTCCGTGACCTTTCGTGGTAAAAAAAAGTATGTATGCGATCTAGAGTTTAAAATATCCTCTCCTGACATGCCATGTCCCTAAGGTTTGGGTGGTGTGGAACATGTAAAATTATCTATAAAAAAAAAAGAGAGAGAGAGAGAGAGAGAGAGAGAGGGAGAGAGAGAGAGAGAGAGACAGAGAGAGAGAGAGAGAGACAGAGAGAGACAGAGAGAGAGAGAGACAGAGAGAGAGACAGAGAGACAGAGACAGAGAGAGAGAGACAGAGAGAGAGACAGAGAGAGAGCCAGAGAGAGAGACAGAGAAGATAGACAGAGAGAGAGAGACAGA